>JAWNKX010001014.1:0-49703 GCA_035041755.1 Cacoxenus indagator | reverse complement strand
GCTTGCTGTTCATGTGTGCAGGGTTCAACTCCAGTTGCGAAATTTTTTTCACATCTTTTTTTTTATTTTTATTTTCCCAAAAGAAGAGTACATTGTCTATTATAGAAAATTAATCGACTATTGTACAGATTAATATTTAGGACAATTGGGTGAATTTCAATTTTACAATCAGTTTGTAAAGTAGTGTTGTGACTGGAATTTAACAATACATGTATTTTAACAATAAATAAACAATTAACGATAACACCAATTAACAATGAGTAAGTAATGTAATGAAGTAATGTGTTATGTGAGGTTCACTGGTCTCACCCGTTTTAGCCTACGTTGCCGAGTTAGTTCATCTAATGGTAATGTATTCACACCATCGTTCGAATGCTGGGAAATTTTGGTTTGGTATTTTCTGCTTAAATTGATTATTTTCTCATCTACTGTCGCAATTCTTAGGTCTTGATGAAGGTCCGTGTTGGTGATATACCATTGGGGTTTTGTGATGGTGCGAATAATTTTTGATTGTTGCCTCTGGATTAACTTTATATTTGATTTTTTGGCAACTCCCCATATTTCGGCTCCATATGCTCAAATTGGTTTTATGATAGTCTTATAGATTGGGAGCTTGTTTACAAATGAAATGTTTGAATTTGGTTTGAGCTGCCAGTACAGTTGTCTTACTTTCATTTTGATTTGATCACCTTTTTTTTATATGGTGTTTCCAGTTTAGTTTACTGTCAATATATAATCCTAAGTACTTGGCTTCTTTTTGAATGATTACGTCGTCCCCGTCAATATTTATATCTATTGGTGTGAATCTAGTAATCTTAGTAGTGTATATAACTTGTACTGTTTTGTTTTTGTTTATTTTAATATGCCACTTTCTAAGTCAGTGTTTTATTAAAGTCTGCTTGCAACATGGATGTTGCAGTATTTATGTTTTTTGAGCCCTTAGTAGTATTGTGTCATCGGCGAAAGTTGCAATCATCGACGAATTGTGAGTGGGATATGGTATGTCTGCTGTATATAGGGTATATAATAAAGGTCCTAGCACACTTCCCTGTGGAACTTCTGAATTTATTTCTCTAAGGGTTGAGTATTCGTCTGAGTATTTAACTAAGAAGTATCAACCTGTGATATATGATGTTAATAGATGTACTATGTTTTGAGGGAATATATTGTTAAGCTTTCCTTTGAGTCCTTTATGCCAAACCTTGTCAAAAGCTTTTTCTACGTCCAAGAAGAGTCCAATACAAAATTTATTATCCTCAGTGTCATTTAGAATTTTGTGCGTAACTCTTTGCACTTGTTGTATCGTTGAGTGACTTCTTCGGAAACCAAATTGGTGATTTGGAATGATGTGCCTGCGTTCTAGTAGTGGCAATAGTCTACTTCTTAATATCTTTTCGAAGATTTTTGAGATTACAGGGAGTAGATTAATTGGTCTATAAGACTCTGCTTTTGATGCGTCTTTGCCTGGTTTTTCTTTTTTTTTTTTTTTACATTGACATAGTAGGTACGCAATGACCACACACTGATCTCACATGGGGCAGGCCCAAGTGGCATCAAAATTCACTCAGTCATATAGACTGGGCTCAGCTGGTGTTAATTGCTAAGTTCTTTGGTGAACATGCGATACCAAAGCTAATGTCTACGTTTTAAATATTTGGCTACAGATAAAAACATCATCAGCCTATAATAAACATGTAATATTAAACTAAATCTAAGACTTAATTTAGAATTCAATACCTAAAATGATATAGACAATTCAAACAAAAATTTAGATTACAAGTTTAGAAAGTAAGTTATGCATTAATTCAATTAAGCCAATAATGTAGAGGTGGAAATTTCAGAGTTAAGAAAATCACGGCCAAGCAAAATCTCAACGAAAACAATAATGACAGAACTGATAGAAAAACTTCTAAGATAAAATGAAGAAAGTTTACACTTTAGCCTAGCCTTCTAATACTTTGAAAATGTAGTGGAAGAAGCAGAAGATGAAACTGAAGCAGTGACTGGTAAGGTTACCTGCGAAAGCCTAGTTTTTTTCTTAGGAATAAACTCATGGACTACCATATGTGCAGGCCAGAAATTAACGCCACAAATGACAGAAAATACTTCAATACCAACTGAAAGCTTGAAAGAAGAGCCTTCTCTAGGGCTAGAAAAATTAAACTTATGAATATTAATATTCGAAGTGTTGCATGCTTTTGATGATATATAGCGTGCAACGTCGTCACAGGTTGTCTCCTTATCCAACCTGGAAATAAAAATATGTTTACGAGGATCCAGCACCTTCAAAATACATGGCACTGGAGTAGAGGCAGTATTGGACTGTGAAGAACTCTTAGGGGGTGACGAAGTACGGGAGGAGTTAGAGACTTTAGTAGAAGATGAAGCAGAAGTTACAGTAGTAGGACAGTAGTAGTAGGGAGTAGAGCAAGATGAACAATTAGTGGAGGGAAAGTTGAAAGCGACAGATAAAGTGGTAGTAGAGGGGATATTGGTAGAAGGAGCTGCTGGAATTGGAGCGGGATGGGATGATTGGTTAGATGTTGAAGAAAGTACAGAAGAATAAGTGGGTAAAGGTAGGGAAGAAGGGGTACAAGTTGGAGAAGTTGAAGCTGAAGTCACAGTAGTAAGACATGAAATAGAGGAAGTCGAACAAGTAGTGGAGGGAAAATTAAAGGCGATAGATGAAGAAGTAGTAGATGGGATAGTGGTTGACGGAGCTACCGGAATCTGAGCGGGATGGGACGATGGGGTGGATATGGAAGAAAGTACAGAAGAGTGACTGGGTAAAGGTTGGGAAGAAGAAGAACAAGTTGGAGAAGTTGAAGTTGAAGTCACAGAAGTAGGACACGGAATCGAGGAGGAGGTTTCGGGATGGCAATAATCTCATCTACTTTCCAGACTCCCGGAAAATAGTTTAATCTGAACATAGCGTTAAAGATGTTTCTTAGATATTCTATAGCTTTTACAGGTAGTTCTCTCAGGAGTTTCCCATTCATTTTGTCATGTCCAGGGGATTTTTTTTTTCCTTTATGTCATTATTAATGCATTTTGTTATTTCTCCTATGGTAGTCTTTTCATGTTTTATATGTTCTGAACCTCTGCTAATATCTGTGTTCAGCTGTGGATCATCTGATTTGGTGGCGACTTCTGTAAAAACCCTTTCGAAATAGTCCGAAATTATGATTTGGTGGCCTATATACAGCAGATATTATGAGTGGTCCTACGAGATCATTAATTTGAATGTTCGTCGCTTGTATGTAGTTATGCTTATATGGCTCAAGCTCGTCGTGCTTTATGCAAACGTGCCGTCGGGGTGGTTTGTAGTATACACTTTGTATCCTCTAACTTTTATGAAGTGTTTGTTTGTGCAATGTGTCTCCGAGATTAAGGCTATATCAATGCTGTTGTCATGAAGAAGTATTTGTAGTTCGTCAGTATGGTTTTTCAGTTCGTTTGCATTCCAAGTTATGATCCTTAATTTAGTTTCCATTCTGTTTGTCCATCTTCGATATGAGAATTGTTATGACGTTTATCATATTTGTGACTTGTTGAAACAATTGTTTCATCAGGTCTTTCATCTCAGTAATATCAATTTTTATGTCAATGGGTCTACTTATGTATTCATTGGTTGGATTCGTGAGTTGTTCCTTCTTGTTCTTTTCGCCATTATTGTTGTCATTCTTATCCTTAGCTACTTGAGCGTACAATAAACCGGTCTTAATTTTGTTTAAGTTTTGAGTCTCGATTGGAGCTACTTCTACTGTCTCAGCCGGAACTTGGTGGCTAGTTCCTCTAAGGGCAGGAAATATTTCTATTTTCAGTGCCTTATATATCTCACAAGCTTTGTATATATCTCACCGCACAATGCACATATTTGACCGTTGGCTTCAATTTTGCAGTCGATTGGTTTGTGTTTAGCGGCGCATTTGACGCAGATCGGGTCTCTGATGCAGAAATATCTCGTGTGGCCGTTTTTTTGACAATTTGAGCATTGCGATATTATGCGTTTATGGTGTGGGGGCTCGAAAATGATTTTCGTGCAGAGCAGTGTGCTTATGTTATAAATATCTTTGTTGTTTTTATTGTTTTTCAATTCAATGAAGAATAATGGAAGCGGTTTGTTCGTGACTTTTTGTTGTGCATTATGGATGTTTATGAATTCATGCCCTAGGTCGAGAAGTTGATTTTTTATTTCGTTAATGTCAGTTGCGTGGTGCATATTCCTGAGCACTACTTTAAATCCACGATCTTCCTTCGGTTTGAACGTGTAGTATTTCGTTCTGTGCTCTTGCAGTATCTTAATAACTGTGGAGTAACTGTTAGAAACTTTTGTTTGTATTCGCACCTCATTATTCTGCAGCGATTTTTAAATGTAATTATGTTTAATTACATTTTTTAGAGCATTGCTAAGAACGCTAATTTTTTCGACGTCTTGAACATATATTGGTGGTGGCTTAACTGATTTGATATTTTTTTGTGTTGGCAAATTTGTTGCATCGGAAACACTTTTAGCACCCCTGTTCGCTTGATTGTCGTCGTCTTTAGAAAGGAGAGCGAACCTGTTGGTTGTGATTGGTGCGCTTAGCCAGTATTGTTGCAGTATTGTTTGAGTTCCGTTACATTGTTTATTTCTCTTGTTTTTGCTTGTGTTGTTTTGTTCAGCACTGTTATTGGGAGATTGTTTGCTCCTATTTCTTTTTAGGCTGGACTCTTGAGTGTTGGCGTTGTTTATATTTTGTGTATCGTACTGCTTACTTGATGCTGTTGTTGTTGTACTTACTGTGGATATAGAGGGAATAGATGATACAGCTGATCGTGTTGCCATGGTGGTTGTTATAGTTGTTGTTGCTGTTGTTGTGAACACTCCAACAGAAGCCAGAGCGAGCGTTGTTGTAGTAGTTGATGTAGTTGTTGTTGGTGGAAAAGAAGAGAGCGGCGTCGTTGGGGAAGCACATTTTGCACTCCACAGCCGAGGCTGCATTTTACCGGTGGCCATAGAGCTCTTGATAGTTAGTTGTGCGGTAGAGAGAGAGGCTGCGTTTGCCTGTATTGATGATGCGTTTTCACTTTGTGGGTGTGAAATTGTTTGCAGTATTGAGGGAGAGTATGAACGCTCTCTCTCCAAATTAGCGGGAACTGAAGCCTGGGTAGATTCTATGTTGTTGTTGTTGATGATGCAGTTGTGTGAACCGTTGGATGATGAGATAAGATATGCGTTGTTGTTTTTTGTGTTAACAGCTGTTTGAACGTGGGGTACGCTCATGCTGTTCTTTGCTAGCTGATTTTGTTTTTGCAAGCTGCGCGCAGTCGGGGGACCGCGTTCAACAGGCATTTCTGAGTCCAGAACAGCCTTGAGTCTTTGTTTTAGTAGTTGTTGTTTTACCTTTCGTTTAGTTAAATTTGGAGTGCAAGAGTAGATGACAAATCGACTTACCACTTTGAATTCAGTTGACCGAATGAATTTTCACATCTTGCTGTTGTTTATTTTACCAAAGGCTTTTAGTTATTTATTTATTTTTTTTTTATAATTACTTTTTCTCTTATTATTAGAACAACTTCAATTAAATTGTATATACAAAAATTAACAAAACAACTTAAATAATAAGTGGGGATATAGTATAGAGTATTAAAAGGATGTACTCGGAAGTCGGCCGTGTGCGTTCTTCTCAGCCGTCTTCCCACCCTAACTGCTCCCATTCTGCATCGCTTTAGAAGGCGCCTCGATAGTTTATTTGGATGATTTTTTAACTTCTCTGTATATTTTTTGGCCTGACGATTTACCACATCGCCAATTTTCAGTATTTTTAAGTCGTTTTCAAAGTCCGCCGTTCGCATGAACCAAGGGGCACCAGTAAGCATACGCAATGTCTTGACCTGCAACCCTCTCACTTTCGTTATGTTTGACCACGCTGCTGTGCCATACACCTGCAAACCGTAAAGCCAAGCAGGAGCAATTATTGCTTTGTAAATGTTCACCTTATTTACCAACGACAATTTATTCCTTCTATTTAAAAGCCAATGCAATTTACCAATCCTCTGTCTTAAGAATTTCGTGATACTGAAATATACATCTTGAACTATAGCCGCCTATCCAAATACACAACCAGGTATTTGTAACCTGAATGGTCTTCCAGCTCCTGGTTTCCAATGAAAACTCCCAGACTGAAATCCGGCTGTAAGACGTACGTCACATTGACACATTTGTTTTTGTTAATGCAAATGTTCCAATGTCGTGTCCAGTTTTAAAAAATATGCAGGTATTGCTGCAGTGAGTCCGTGGCTTCGTAAATGCACTTGTTTCTGATGAGGATGGCCGTATCGTCTGCAAACGTGGCAATGATCAGATTCAGAGGATCCTTCAGTGGTATTTCTGACCCTGTGGGCATGTCGTGCGTGAACAGGGTATAGAGTGTAGGCCTCAAAACGCTAACCTAGGGGACACCTGCGCTAATAGCCTTGATGCTAGACTCCACACCATCCAGTACCACTGAGAAGGTCCTATTCTCAAGGTAGCTGCGCATTATTAACCATAGTTGAGGCGGCAAGAGATTGTTGAGCTTACTGAGCAGCCCGTCGTGCCGAACTCGGTCGAAAGCCTGCTTTATGTCAAGATACGCTGCCACCACGTACTCCTTAGCCTCAAATCCTTCGAGAATATAGTTAACCACCCTATTCAGCTGCTCTGGAGTTCCGTAGGACTTACGAAAGCCAAATTGAAAGGAAGGAACTATTTGCTTTACTTTTTTAAGTCCAGGATCCGTGTCAGCGTTCAAATAATTTTGCTACAGTTGGTAGCAGGCTAATTGGCCTGTAGGAATCTAAGGTGTAAGGGCTCTTGCCGGCCTTATGAATCATGCAAATTCTCGCCTTCTTCCACTATTTTCGCACATATTCCAATCTCAGCACTGAGTTAAAAATGAAGACCAGAAATAGCACAGCTCGTGGAGGCATTGCCTTAAGTGTAAAGTTGTCCAGTCTATCTTCACCTGGAGCCTTTTTAATGTTCAACCCTTTAATATGTGCTGAGACTTCCTCGCTTGTAATGGGAGCAACCGGGAGGCATAATTGGCCGGCGCTTTCTAGTCTCATATGGGTCTGGCGAACCCTGATTTCTGATTTGGTATCAAATGGCTGAGTGTCAACAGAAGCCAAACCAAAGAAGAATCGTACGGATATGGGCGGCTACCGCGCTTCCCTTGCCTAAAAACCTAAAATTTCGAACAAGGACTAACAGGCGAAGAACCATTTAGAAAGAAAACAAAGTTTGAGCGCCGAAGTTTAAAGCAAAACTTAAAAGTGTTTTTTAAAGTTTTATTATTTATATTTTACGGATTGTTGTACTTTTTGTTTGTTGCTAAAATCTTTTATGAACCGACATTGCGTGTATACGAATTTATTACATACGTAGTTTAAGAGTTTATAGTAGCTTATTAAAATAATCATTTAAAATGCCTCTCAGAAAATATCAACAATTCTAGACGTATGAGACTCAGTAGATAACAACAAAGTGAAACAAATTTAGAAGCAAGACCTAGACTAGAGAAAGGCTGGCCACATCTCGTGCACAAAATGTTACTCAAGGTGAGTCTCGGTTAAGAATGCAACGTATTCCCATTGCAAGTTCTACGTATTACGAGACTAATCAGGAACGCGAAGCTCGTATATCGGAGGCTTCCACAGACAGAGAAATTCCCTTGTTTTCTCAAAGGGCTCCAACTGCAGCTTCTCCGGATCTTCAACATAGTGAAGAACGTACATTGCTACAAAGCTACAAATGATAAGATAGTGACAATGATATCATACCTGGAAGGGAATGGAGAGAAGAAACACGACAAGCAGAAACGCCAGAACAACATCAATTACGATTACAAGATGGTCGGATTCATACAAATGTCAATAGAATGTCAATTTCATTTGACGATTTCGATGAGCCAGAAAAATATGATGCTGCTGATCATGGTGTTAATTGGATTAATAAAGAGAAAGCAGGTTTTACATATTTACCTACAATTCACTATGCTTAAGCTGCTTCCATAGGTATTATAATCATATGCTGTAATTTCCGTGGCGCTCTCAAATGGAGAAAGGAGTCAAATGGATTATGCTGGTTTAAATGGAAAAGTTCATATGGAATGATCGTTACTACCACAAGATTATCCAAAATTTCTTCAGATTTATTTTGTATCAGACTACATTCAACAAACTAATTTCAGAAATAGAAATTTTCCACAACTGAACAATGAACTTATATCTGAACTCAAAAACAGGCTGCATCAAGTCAATCCTTACGTACATAGCCTAAAAGCTGCATTTGACTCAATACAGCAATGGCAAGGAAATCAGCGCGGAAGATACAACGCCCCTGTTACAACGCGTGATATCGTATTGCGCACTCGCGATAATCAGCTGCGGCGTATTATAGAAACAATCAGAGGTTACAACGCCCTACAATACTCATAAATTTATGGTCGCGGAGAAGATGGATAAAAAAATGTAAACACTGCAATTTTATTCATATTTGCTGCAAATACGGCATGGTCAATTTATTTATCAGTAAAGATTTCGAGGATTATTTAGTAAATTTGATATAGATATGTATGGTAAAGTAGTGACTGAGCGCTTAGTATACATAAGCACTAACCAGAAACGTTTACTCGCTGAATGCAACAAGACAACAAGACTGAAAACTTAGGTCAGTTGGTTATCCATCCTTCCAGTTTTAGGTGTGGGCTACGTTATATGCACGATAGTACGCAAGATGCATTTTGTTCTCTCCCTATAACCTTCACTACTAAACCAAAATGGAATGAAATTTCCAAAGAAGTTCCTCCAGGACAGGCTCCTCACGATGGACACGATGTTATAGCTAGAGTTTTTGAATTGAAGTTAAACCTCATGAAAAACTTGCTCACAAAACACAATCTTTTTGGCCCATCTTTGTGCCACATGTATACCATTGAATGGCATAAACGTGGATTACCCCAAGCTGTGGCTTCAAGGCAAAATTCACCCGATGTTGTTAACACAGTCATGACTGCTGAATTTCCTGACAGAAGCCAGGACCCAATATTGCACGATATAAATAAAACGCACATGGTTCATGGGCCAAGCAGGACCCTAAAGGACCCAGTGTTTCAGCTAAGTTTTCCACCTCTTAAGTTTTCCAATCCACAAAAGACATCCGCCACTCGTCAGATGTATATCTTGAAGGCTACTAAAGAATTTACTTCAATCCTGAAATTGTTGCAGAACGGTTAGAAATGCCGGAACAAAAAACAAAGTGCACCCAACTAACGATAATTGTACCAAACCCGAAACAACAATACGCCAGCTGGGGGCTATAAACAACGATAAATGTTTTACTAAGTTATCAAAGTATTCGGACAAACGTACACTGCCTTCATCGACACTCGTAATCAATGCGCTGTCGTTCGTACTAGCATCACAAAACGCATTAACGCCGATCGACACAAGTGCAACATGCAGATAAAAGGCATTTGTGGTGGCACTCGCAGTTTACATGAATCAATGGTATTGGACCTTCTTATCGACGATATGGTAATTACTGCGAAAGTGTACATAGCTCAAGACAACCTGGTGCAACACGATTTCCTTTTGGGACAGGACGTTATCGCTAACACCAATACAACGCTTACGGTTAAAGACGGTCGCACGATTTTTGAAAATAAACTAATACAGCATGATTCAAGTGATGACAAATTTCCCAAACTCCTCTGTAATATAACCGACAACACATCAAAATTTAAAATGCAGAATCTGCTAAACAACTACACAGATGTTTTTGCAACCAGGTTGCAATACATCGGAAGGACAGGCATTGTCGAAGCCAAAATCAACTTAGAGCACAACGAAGTCATGAACCAAGCAACTTATCGTATTCCCGAGCACAAACGCGAAATCGTCAACAACATGGTAGCCGACCTATTACAACGCGATAACATTGTCGAATCTACATCGGACTACGCCAGTTGTACTCACGAAGAAACAGAACGGAGGCAACCGACTTTGCATCGACTATCGACGACTTAACAAGTTTACCAAAAAGGAGAATTTACCAGTTCCCAACATCGAAGAATGTCCCCAACAAGCGAAACGTTTTATGTATTTCTCATCTCTCGACTTGAATAGCGAATATTACCAAATCGCAGTATCACCGGAATGCCGTAAGTTCACCGCTTTTATTACACCAGACGGGTTGTATGAGTTCAAATGAACGCCATTTGGTCTGAAGAACGCTCCGACCGTATTTAACCGCCTCATGGCCGAAATACAAAAACGCGTCAAGAAAGGGGACATGATACATTACATGGACGATATTTTGATTGGCAGCAATTCACTCGACGAATTGTGCGACAATCACGCATACTTTACGTTCTACGCGCATGTGGCTTAACACTTAACATCGACAACTGTGAACTGTACAGACGAACTATCACATTCCTATGTCACCAATTGCATCCAAAGGGAATCAGTCCTGGAGGAATCAAAACAAATGCTGTTGCTTTATATCCACAACCGAAAAATGCTACAGATATACGCAAGTTTTTAGGTCATGCAGCTATTTTCGAAAGTTTGTCGCCGGATTCTCAATAATATATGAGCCACGTCGTAATCGGCTACGGAAAAACGCAACATTCGAATGGACAAAACAGCAAGACACCGTATTCAATGAACTAAAACAACGACTAGTATCAAAACCAACGATTGTCAGTTATCGCATCGATGCCGAACATGAACTTCATACGGACGCTAGCGCAATGGTACTCGCCAGTTTGTTGCTGCAGAACGAAAATAGCCAATGGCAACCGATTTCACATTTCAGCAGGTCTAAGACTGATAACGACAGGAAGTTCCATAGTTATGAGCTCGAGGCTTTGGCCGTAGTTGAGTCGTTGGAACATTTCAAATATTATATCTACGACAAGAAAATTAAAGTCATCACAGATTGTAGCGCCCTACGAACGACAATGGAGAAACGTGAGCTAATAACGAGGATTGCCAGATGGTGGCTGCGTTTTTAAGAATTCGACATCGAAATTGTTCATCGGTCAGGTTCTTGTATGCATCGCGTTGACGCGCTGAGTCGAGCGCCGTACGAAGCGCCACACAACCTCGAGGTTGGTGATGTGTACATCTTTAAAATAATAATCGACAAAGCTGACTGCTTAGTCTGCAGTTATAAGATAAAAACATTCAACGCATTGCAAAAGAAACGAAAACTGTAAACAACGATCACGTCATCGAATCGGGCCGGCTGTATCGAAAGTTCAACGATAAGCTACTCTAGGTAGTGCCCAAACAACTGAGCTATTGTATTTTGCATCAATGTCACGATAAGGCGGGCCATATGAGTGTCGAAAAGACGATGAAACGCATCCTTACAACCTTTTGGTTCCAGCGAATGAGAAACTACGTCAAAGGCTACATTAAGTCGTGTGTCGGATGTGCCATAATAAGCAACATGATGGTCGACAGGGAGCTCAATATAACTACGATGACATCAAGCCAATTCCTTTCGCTACGATACACATTGACCACTTGGGTCCGTTTCCTCGCAGTTCCAAACGCAATGAACACATACTAGTCATGGTTGACGCTTCCTGGAAGTGACGAGCTGCATTGCGGTACAGCATTCACCTCAAAGGAGTATGAAAATTTTTGCAAAGAAATCAACCTCAAACGAATTTTCAATGCTGTTCGCACCCCTCGTGCGAATGGGCACGCCGAACGGACAAATCGCACTTGTCGATGTTGTTGCCTTCCGCTGACAACAGCAAACGTTGGGATAGTCATCTACGCGGAATACAATGGAGCATTAATACGATAAACTGCGCGATATCTTGCAAAATCAGTTTATTAAAACCCTTCACGACGACCAATGTGAAATTCTAACGGACAACGAATCACAAAAATTTCGAATAGACACCGCATAACGATAAACGGGAGAAAGCCAAGAAACGATTTGACGCAAAAACGTAACACACCAAAGAAATATGCTGAAGGTGATTTGGTCTTAGTAGCGAAAGTACTAGCTAGTACAGGAATGTCACGCAAACTAAAACCACGCTATAAGGGACCGTTCATAATCACAAAAGTTTTTCCGAAAGACCGCTAAGCGATTGAAGACGTACCCCATGCACAACGCACCCAACGACTTTATCGGTCAGTTTTCTCTTCGGACAAATTAAAATTCTGGTGCCAATTACCTATCGACGACTCTGACGAAGACGATGGGAACGATGATGACAACACTGGATTAGATGATCCTATAATACAACGGTCAGACGATTCGAGCGAGGACGCGTAGAAAAGTTAGGAAAGCCGAATGTAAGCAACGATATGACCGCTTGAAGCAATGCCCGTAATGCTCGCTGACAACGCTGTCAAGGGTGGTGAACTTCTTCTTCTCAACGTCGTCTTCTTTATATTATTCTTCTTCAAAGGCGGATACTTTACTACGGACTTTAAAAACACACCACAATCAGCGTCGGTAGCTGATTACTTCGTACAGAGGACTTTAGTGCTAAGTTTCATTCAAATGCTAAATTTTAATAATGTGAAATAACCATCCTTACACTTGCAAGATATAAGACAACACGATCGGCCCATGGGTGGCGTCACAATGCTCTTATGCGGTGATTTTAGACAGACATCACCAGTACTACCTCGAGGAACGAGGGCTTATGAAATGAAAGCATGCCTTAAGGGCTCAAGTCTATGGCGTAACATTATACCAATGAATTTAATGCTAAATATGCGAGGACACCAGTAGTTAACCCAAATACACAAGAGTTTTCAGCCTTTTTGCTAAAAATTGGTAACGGAACATATCCACAAACAGATAGAAAGGTTATCTTACCTGTAAATCTGTGTAATACCGTTTTATCACTTCAGGACCTTATTTTATGGTGACCTAACAGAATTGACAAATCAACGAAATTCATGGCTATGCGATCGAGCATTTGCGACACCACCCAACGATCAGCCCACAGCAATTAATGATTGAATATTGTCGAGCATCCCGGAGGAATGCACTGAATATCGCTCTATTAAGAGAGTAATGGAACAATAGATTCTACCCACTATCCTATAGAAGTTTTAGAGTATCTAAGTACCCCCGGTCTTCCAGCACACACTATCAAATTAAAAGTACTGGTTCTCCTTTTAAATTATGTAACGGCGCCAGATTGAAAGTAAAGGCCTTAAAACCAAACGTTATTGAAGCAGAGATTTTGACAGGTTGCGGCACAGGAAACAGCGCATACCTCGAAATCCTATAATTCCTAATAACTTCATAATTAATTTAAAACGCGTACAGTTTCCGGTGATCTTATGTTATGAAATGGCCATTAACAAAGCTCAAGGACAAACTCTATCAGTAGCACTTGTACTTTTGAGTGTGAGTTGCTTTTCGCACGGTCAGTTATTTGTGGCTCTCTCTCGTATTAGCCATTCAAATAATTTATATGTGCACATTCCTGGAAATTAAACTTCTAACTTCCTATACAGAGAAGCGTTAGGGTAGACTATAGAGCTATTATAGAGGCAAATTTGCATTGGTTGTGGACGCAGTTGCGGACAAAGCTAGTACTAAATATATTTCACATCAAGAGCTCGTGAGTGCTAAGCACAATCATACATTGTTTTTTTTCAAAGGTTTTTATTTACAAGGTGTTTAGGAATTATAAGCCAATTGTGTGCAGTTTTCTTTAATTTTACACTAGAAACGAAATCGAGCCATGGCTGCCTTGTATTTCGCATATCTTCTTATATCTTATATGATTAAAATGAAAATACCAGGCGCTCAGAAAAAAAAGAAGGATTGATCACAAATCAAAGTCTTACAAAAAGATTCCGTGTGATACCCACAATAAAAACCAATACAATCTAATACACGCACAATATCTACACAACACACTCAAATTTATCACATATCACGCAAGGGAGACAGCAAAATTCAACACAATCTCATACACGCACTATACCTACACAACATTGGCTCGGTTTCGATTTTTGATTTTAACGTCTTGTCGAGTGCAGCCAAATCAATTTTTATTTCCGCACGCTCTCCATTTCACACTCCACGTCTTCTTTCCTTGTCTTATGTTCGCCAGCTGGGGCATTTGCTGGTTCTTGCTGTTTTGTCTGTTTGCCTGGTCTGTTTGCCTCTGAAAAATGCTGTCCGTATACTTTAGCTCAAATTTTGGCAATTAGTCATGAAATACTGAAAATAAGTTACATTTATCGACAAATATAATTTATTTTTATGTGTATACGCAAAACCCTATACAAGTAGGTGATGGCAATTACAAGAACGAAAACACAGTTGCTAATTCGCACCAAAGGCATAGAAGAGGGTCCAAGCAAAAAAGAAAAAGTTTATTTCCACACGCACTCCACTTCACATCATTGTCAACAAATCTATTTTCGATTGTCATACCAAATATATCACAGGTCAAGTCTCGAACGCATGCTTTGTTGTTACATTCAAATTTGCGTGCATGCAAAGGGTAAACATATCCATACACTCGAGCATATCTCTTTTCTTTGTCTCCCCTTATGTTTAGCAAATAAGAAAAAAAAGGAACCAATGTCACACGCGCTTTGTTGTTAAGTGGATATTGTTCTATACATAGCCTTAGAACAATAACTTTTTCATTAAAATATATTGACGTTAAGTAGGGTAAAATGGTACTACAAAAATCATGTCTGTGTTAATATATAGATACTGGGTTACTTGTTTCAGAATTTCTTTGATTTCCGCAATATCGATATCGGCTTTCTTTTCTTGGTTTATATTGGGTTCATTTACTATGCGATTCAGTTGCTCATTTGACCAGTTATGCACTTGGATAGTTGACACGGATTGGCAAGAGCTTACGCCCTCTTTTATTTTGTTTGATGTCTGATACGCTGTCTAGTGATCACTTTTTTTTAGCGCTGTTCGCGTGTGGTCTGACGGTGATGCGTCTGATGCATCAGTCACTATTTAAATAAATGGCAAAGACCCATAATGCTGATAAAAGTGAGTACGCAAATTATTTTCGTAATCTGCAAACATTGTCAGATGAGGTCACTAGTGACGCAATGCCAACCCAGGGCAATACCGACGAGGAATCAGCCGCTCCACCTGCAACTAGAGTTCCGCCTATTATTGTCTTGAAGAAAAACCCTAAATATATTGACGACTTATTTAAAGACATCAGTATAACTGATTATTCAATGAAGTCAATCTCAAATGTCATAAAAATTTTTGTAAGATCTCATGATTACTATGACATAATGTGCTGTAGTCTACAAGAGCTGTATTGTGAATTATTTTCTTACGAAAATAAAAACTACAAACCATATAAATCAATGCTCTCCGGTTTGACTAAAATATCAAACGATGAATTGAAATCAATACCAATCCAGCTAGGCGTCCAATGCATGGTTGTGAAGACTGTGTATAAGATTACAACAACTAATTATAAAGTTCTACTGTATGTTGTCTACTTTGCAAACAAATACATTGTAGTCCTGCAACTGCGTAAAAATTATATATGCATTAACCACACAAAAATTCGTTGGGAGTTCAAGTCAAAGATGCCGAATAAATTAACACAGTATTACAACTGCCAGCTTTTCGGCCATGGTTACAAACAATTTAATGTCAAGACATCCTGTGCTCGTTATGCTGGCCAACTCCCTAAGTCTACTTGTAAAAAAAACGATGAATTTTTATGTGCCAACTGCCAAGGAGGCCATCCTTCTACCGTCCTAAGCTGCCCGTACTTAAATTTACTAAAGACGAGAAAGCAAAACGGTTTTTGGTTAGTAAAACGCTTCAACAGCAACTTCATAACAAATTTAAATTATAAGCACCACATAAGGAACAAGAATCATAGTAGAGGCTTTCCAGCTCTCACTCTAAACGGTACTAAACAAGCAAACTCAAACAGTTATGTCTTCAACTCTAACCTGCCTGCTGTCTCCAGTAAATAAATCGGGGTACAGACATTGCTACTAACAGTGCTTCGACTTCTCTTAATTATAGGAATGATCTTACTAATACGCAGCAATCGTTTAAACCTTCAAACGATCTCTTCACATCCGATGAAATTAGCTTCCTCGTGACGGAGCTTATTGATAAATTTGGTGTGTGCACTTGTAAATATAAGGCATAAGCAAATCCCATGCCTGCAAACACACCTAATTAAAAATATTGGCTTGGAGGTAATTATGGATGCACAAATATCTTTTAAATTATTTTCTGTATATTACCCTGGGCAGTCTGCACAGTTCCTTATCAATATAGGCAATATATATATAATATACAAGCTCAAGACCCGCCTGCTTCGCCAGGCAAAAAAAACACAATGTGTGAGTGTGCTTAGCACTCAAGAAATCTTAATGTGAAACATATTCAGTATGTAACTTACTTTTTATGCAAAGTCAATGCCAACACAAGCGCAAAAAAGGTTCGCATGCTTCCTGGTTCTTTCTGTTATGCTTTTTTTTCATTTTTGTGTTTGTGTTTGTCTGGAGGTTGCAACGTATAACGTATAAATTTATACTCTCTCTTTTATATGAAAAAAAGTAAAATAACAGGCAGCCAAAAGAAAAGAAGGATTTATCACAGAGGAAAATCTTACAAAAATATTCCGAGTTAACACACAATAAGGAACCAATACAATCTTATAAACGCACAATAATTTTTCAATTGATTTTTCGATATATCTATCGCAAAAAATAGGTATAAATGCAATTGAAATAAATTTTAATTATATATGTAGTTATTTCTTAAAGAAAAAAAAGAAAAAAAAGACGTCACGCGGTGACGTTATTAAAAATTACACTGTACCAAAACCAAAGATGTTTCATATAAAAATAAAACCAACAATTTAAATAAAGTTAAAACATTTATTGCAATGCTTTTATATAAACAACATTCTGTGTTTTTTGTTTTTGCAACATCTCTCATGTAAACAAATAGTGCAATTGGTTTTCCGACATCAATCTTTGACTAACTCTCTAAGGGTGCGGTAGTCTTAGAAACAGTAGCCCTGCAATAGTCGTTTCAGGCTATTCTCGCGAGTTTAAATCGGTTAGCTTAGCAACTGCCTTACTCTTCGATTTAAATTGAAACAACAACAGATAAACTGCAGAAACATAAAGCGACAACAAACAGCTCCTAAGATTTGGTCTGCCGCACTTGGCGCTTCAGGCAAACCAAAAATGCCACAAATACTGAAAACTAATAAATCAGTAACTCATGCCAACGACCAGTACTATAATTATTTCCGCCCTCTCCAAACCATCGACGATGACGGCGCTAGCACGGAAAATGCTGATGAGGAGCCATTACTCCAGTAAAGCAAATTCCGACTCCATCTATTACGGTTTTTAAGAAACCAGCAAAAGAATTCCATGACTTGGTCAAGGCCATATCTATCACCAACTACTCGGTTAAGACCATCTCCATTTTCATCAAAATATTTTTGAACACCGAAGCGGACTTTAACCTTACTTGCCATGAGCTCAAAAAACGCAACTGTGTATTTTATTCGCATGAGCCAAGGAAAATTAGGCCCTACAAGGCAGTGCTCTCCGGATTGGATAAATTGAGCAACGACGCTGTAAGGGGTTTACTAAGCGATCGTAGTCTAAATTGCATCGACGTCCGGACCATCGACAAAACAACATGAGCTGGCTACAACCATCTGTTGTACATTGTGTACCTCCAAAACGGCTCCATAACGCTCCAAGACTTGCGTAAACTACACTCCTACATCAACAACACCAAAGTTCAATGGCAAGTCTAGTCTAAGGAAACCAACAAGCTCACCCAGTGCTACAATTGCCAGCTTTTCGGTGATGGATCAAGTAAGTGCAATGTGAAAACGTCTTGCTCCTACTGTGCTGGGTCACACAGAACTTCTCTTTACACTAAAACGACTGCCTACCGCTATGCGAACTGTAAAGGCGATCATTTCCCCACTGATCTAACTTACCCTTGTCGCACATCATATCAGTCGATGCTCAATGTAAACCAGTGCAGTAAACGCATTGCCAGTAGAAAAAACTACAAAAACGCTCGCGACACCCGTACCAACAACTACAAAAATAATAGCGTTGTTTACAGTAACCTCTCTCCCTCTTCGCTTCATCAACCAAAACAATCGTCGTTAAACAGTTCCATAAACAGACAACAGTTAAATAACTTTACAATAAATGTCAAAACCAACAACAACACCTAAAGTTGTAAACAAGCTCTACTCAGCAATAGCAATAACGGAACGGCCAGTGAAACGTCCCCCGACCTGTTCACGCAAGACGATATCAGCTCGCTCTTAAACGAACTCTTAGCTAAGCTGCTGTACGAATAAAGGAGAGCAGTTTAATATTATTACGCGGTTAGCTGTTAAATACGTGTACAATGATAAATAATTTTATAGACTACTATAATGTCTTGGCATGGAATGCGCGTGCTGTAAAGAGTAAAAGATTATAACTTTTACACTTTTTATGCTACATTTGGTAGAGTATTAACGATACGTTTAGTCTACCGGGATTCACAATTAATAGAAATGATAGGCGCAATACTAGGGGTGTAGGAGTAGCCATAATCATCAAAAACGAAATCAAGCACAAATATATAGCTGAAATACATACTCATTTAATAGAAAATATTGGTATAGAGCTACAAACGGTTACAGGTAACACTTTAAAGATTTTTTCTATTGACTTCCCTGGCTCAACTGCAAAATGTTTACAAAATTCCTGTAAACAATATATTGACACTAGGCACAAGAAAGAAGCTTTTCGCTCAGACTTGCTTAAGTTTCATCGCATTGAGAGCACCTACATACTTGGCGGAGATCTCAATTGTCGACACCGCCAATGGAACTGTCTCAGAGCCAATTGCTAGGGAAACACTTTATATGAGCTTTCCATGCAGAGAAGTTTTTGCATTGTCCACTCTAGAGATCCCACCTTTATTCCAGCGAGCCTTAAATCTAACCTTCCACACTTTATATTTTCATTGCTAGTTCTCCCCACTTGCTTACCGAAGAAATAGTTCTCAATGAACTCTCCTCCGACCACTTACCAATTACTTCCAAAGTTGGCTTTTCCATAAATAGTTCAATTACCAAATTATATCAATTCTCTAAAGCAAACTGGATGCAGTACAAGCGGATTATTAACCAACGCTTTCAAGAAATAACAACTCTCAATACTGGCACAACACAACACCGTATGTCACTGATGACATAGATTTCACAGTAGATCTCATGGCGTCCAGTGTATGTGACGCAATAAACCTAACTGTTCCCAAAATTGAAAAGAACTTCAACTTTATGCCCACCATCCCGGACAACATTAAGCAGCTCATCAAAATAAAGAACCTGGTTCAAAGACACTGGATACGTTATAGGCGACTCATCTTTAAAGCCAAATTAAATTATATCAATCGAGAAATAAAATCTTCAATGTTTGCTCACAACAATGCCAACTGGAACAAAAAATTATCACGTCTGGACACCAATTCCCAACCTTTTTGGAAAATCACCAAATTAGTAAAGAATAAAAAGCAATTTGTTCCAAATTTCTGGCATAACAATAAAGTTCACAGTACTAGGGAGCAAAAATGAGAAATTTTAAGTGAGAAATTTTAAGTGAGATTCTTTTTCTGACTCAGTCACTATTGCACTAGTTTACAACTCACTCACTCCTCAGTCAACTGAAGAACTTACAAACCGTGAAGAAATTACGAGTGCGGATGTTAAACAAGTTGTTCGTTCCCTTAAAACCAAAAAGTCCCCAGGCTCGGATAATATACCTAATATCTGTCTAAAAAATCTTCCCCAATCCAGTTTCAACTTATTGGCTTTCGTTTTCAACAAGTGTCTGTCCATCGGGTATTTTCCAAGTAAACTAATCATTGCAGGCGTCCCTCAGGGTTCTGTTTTAGGCCCTACTCTTTATAATCCCTACACATACGACATTCCAACACTTGACCACTGCAATACCTTAATTTTTGCTGATGAAATTGCTCTCTATTGTTCCGGCTCTAGTTACAGTGAAATTAAGAGAAATCTGGAGTCAGACTTCAATGCACTTGCTAACTATTTCTACAAATGGAAAACTAAAGTTAATAATAACAAACAAATGCAATATTCTTCTCCCGAAAACGCAAAGCCTGCTATTTGCCTGACTTAAACCTTCTTCTTAACCTAAACTCTATTGGGTGGGAAACATTAAGTATCTCGGTTTATTCCTGGATACCAAATTAACTTTTGGTTGCCATACCAGCAGAACATTAGATAAAATTAATAAAACCATGTGTATCTTATATCCATTTCATTTTTTAAAGTAAATGACAATTGTCATTTGGAAACAAACTAATAATCTATAAATCTATTTTTGTTCCCATTATGCTTTATGGATCGGTAGTCTGGGGTGACTGTGCTGCTAGTCTCTGCCCTTTTAGTACCCTACATCTCAACTACATGAAAGGTCTGATATCTGCATGATAGACGAAAAAATCTCTTAAGCTTTAACTAACTTTAATACTTAAATAGCAGCCTCTCAAAGTACCGACTTTATAGTTCTAGTCCCTAAGTTAAGTTGTATAAATCTAATAAAATTGTTTTTTTCCGATTTTTCTTATAATCATTAAATATTGCACATAGCAATAATATCAGTTTAAATAAATTCTTCTTTCTTAGTAGTAAAGTTTCGTTATAAATTATACTCTATATAAAGATGTTAAAACTATATGTAATATTAAATCAAGGTTAGTAAAATTGAAATTGAAATTGAATTGATGATTTTCCGACTTGGGAGCATGCAATGTAAAGTTGTGTTTCTATATTTTTCAAATTTATACCGCAAATTTCTAAAGATTGCGCTTGTGACTTATTGAGGGTAACGAATGCAAAGCGAACAGGGAATTGAAGACGCTTAAATTCAAATGCCAGATCAGAAGATATCATTGGTATGCGAGGAATCAAAACGTCTTCGCGTTTGAATTTTCCCTTTAAAATTGTTGGTTCTATAACATTTTTTTGAGGGAAAGTCTGGTACCATTGCAAAGTTTTGGTTGATTGTTATTGCGAAGCATAATAATCGGTGCTCAATTTTTAGCTGCAATACCTGTGGTGGTATTCCTGGCAATTCGAGTGAGTTTAAAAATTTTGAGGGATAATTCACAACGTCTTCTGGATTCATGATGGTATCCACTGTTTTTATTGTGAAAAATGGACCTGGTATTTCTTTTATAATAGCCTCGTTAAGATCATTGACATCTTTGTTCTTTCCGGCCAGTATTGCAATACTTCTAATGATTTTCTGTTAGACATTGTACATTCATCCCAAATGATCATTGCACATTTTTGCAAGATTTTTGCCATTCCGAGTGTTTTAGCTATGTTATATGTAGGATTGTCATTTGCCTGCATGTTGCAGAATGTGCTGTTCAGCCGCCGTCCAGTAAAGTAGCTGTAATCCAAAAGAAGCCAATGCCAATGCTTATTTACGTTGCGATCATATCGTTGCCAATAGCAATGAAATCAAAAATGTTTTACCAGTTCCTCCAGGAGCGTCCAAAAATACATTTCACCACTTTCATCATTAACACGTTGAGCCCGGCAGTGAACTTTCTGTTCGGCCGTCGCCGGTCCCTGAGGAGCGGCTCTACAATTTTCGTTTGGTTGGCGTCGGTCCGTGGGACCGACAGTATTAGAAGGCTAGGCTAAAGTGTAAACTTTCTTCATTTTATCTTAGAAGTTTTTCTATCAGTTCTGTCATTATTGTTTTCGTTGAGATTTTGCTTGGCCGTGATTTTCTTAACTCTGAAATTTCCACCTCTACATTATTGGCTTAATTGAATTAATGCATAACTTACTTTCTAAACTTGTAATCTAAATTTTTGTTTGAATTGTCTATATCATTTTAGGTATTGAATTCTAAATTAAGTCTTAGATTTAGTTTAATTATTGCATGTTTATTAGAGGCTGATGATGCTTTTATCTGTAGCCAAACATTTAGTACGTAGAAATTAGCTTTGGTATCGCATGTTCACCAAAGAACTTAGCAATTAACACCAGCTGAGCCCAGTCTATATGACTGAGTGAATTTTGATGCCACTTGGGCCTGCCCCATGTGAGATCAGTGTGTGGTCATTGCGTACCTACTATGTCTATGTAAAAAAAAAAAAAGTTATAAAATAAATATAGTCTCAATGAATTGTGATCAAATGAAGTTTTAATGAAATTTATTGAAACATTCTAAACAAAAATGTGGTTTATCTTTACAAATATTACAATACGTAACAACTTTTTTGATAATAATTTTAGCTCTCTTTCGTGCAAATAGTTTTGAATTGTTATCATAACACTTCGAATAATACCTCCTTGACGTGTCACTATCTTCTTCTCTTTCGGACATATTCAATGTTATGGGCAATATCTATTTTCAAAACTAAACTCAACTTTCTTTTTACGAACAATAACACACTTTGGTATGTCTTTTCCAATTGATCGCTTCTTGGAGGTACATACGTGGCTTTCCTGTACATCATACGAAAATATAGTGAACAGAATCACACATACATCACACATACACCTAAAAGACGTAGAAAATAGCGCGACAAAGAAGAATTCCTTATTTCTTGGCGATACCCTACCCGCCGACTGCCGGCTGAACGGAAAGGAGGGCAAATTCGGCACCGGGCTTAACGTGTTAACAACATGCATAATTGTGTCGTATGCATGTTTTTGTTCACTGTTCAATTTCGGAATATTGGTTTTAACAAATGAATTCATTGTGTTGGAATCGTAATGTTGTTCACGGTGCTAACCTCGGTTAAACAGATCATGCATTGAGCGATTTGGTGACACCATTTGTTCCAGTTGTGCCAGTGACTTGTTTGCAATTGTTAAGCTAATGTCTTCAATCATGATCACTGATTCATTATACATTTCCGGTGGGTACAGCAAGTGTAGGTCTGACGTGCTACGGCGCACTCTGTTCAAAAGGTCTTCCATCATGAAATCTTGATAATTTCTCCACAATTCAAGTGGATTTGATGGAAAACATGAGGATATAATTATTGCAAATAGTGTTCCTATTTGGTGAGAAGTAGCTGAAACTGCAGCATCGGCAAAAGTAGCCTCCCCATATGCGACAACTTCCAGTAAATGCAATCGTTGACATGCCTGACAATAAGTTGCACACAATAGTCTATCAACTGTTTTAAGACTATGAAACGATGTTGGACCACGAACGTTAACCAACAACAAACGCAAATAAAAACACTCAGCATTGTTGGGATGTACTGTGTAAATACGTCCCAAAGCATTTGTCGAGAACACGTTTGGGTAGACATCGATTCGTTTCCCTTGCTTGAGCCTGTGAAACATTTTCTTCGTTCTCGGTGGTAAAAAAATAAAAAAAGGTGTGCGGTCGGGGGACCGCCGTCAAGAACTAAGTTCCTCACTCCTTTTTACATATGAACTACAATGATATATTTGTGGCCTTAAACTTACCCTCATGTCTCTTGATGTGTAATTTAAAGTGACAGTTCGTAGAACTGGGCGGATGTCCAGTTTTGTGATCATTTACTTTACTTATGTAATGTTCTTTCGTTATGTTACGGTTTTTACTTCTCAACTTCTACTGCAAGCGAGTAAACTTTTTAAATCTCATTATGTTGCACTATGATAATCAATGGTTTATGGTAACTATAATAAGATTCGTATGCTTGAGATTCAATTTGGTCAAAGTATCTTGAAAAAACAGCGTCAGTGATAGCACAGTATTTTGTTTCAAATTGCGCTGGATTGTTATTAATATGTAAATCAAATAACTAAACAAATGTCACCAACTGATGAGTGCTTAATATTCCATTCAAAAATATATATATCTGTACCACCAACTTCTTCGTTGTGATTATTGGTTATTTGTCGCAAGTCAAGCTCTGGGCTAATCATACTTATTTCATCGATGATTAATACTTGTACATATCTAAAAAGAGATCTATACAAATGCGCTCTTTCAGATAAAACTGAAATTTTAAGTGCAGAATGAATTGTTGTCTCATCAATTGACACAGAAGCTTTAGTGGTGGTAGCGAAAAAATTGCATTATGAGTCTAATGACGAAAGTTCTTCCAGCGCCTGCTGGACCAGTAAAAATTATTTGTAAAGATGCTTGATGTGGAGTTTGTAAATGGTGAATAATATGCATAAATAAAGGAAACCCGCAAATGATGATAAAGAAAAAATGTGTGAATGTGCTTAGCACTCACGAGCTCTTGATGTGAAACATGTTCAGTATATAACTGAATGAATAAATATGTACATAAATATATAAATAACAACAATGCGTGCCCTTCCTCTTGCTGTTGTTTTCGATCAAACGCTTGTTATATCAGTATCAACGCATGCGTTATTGTTGTTTTTACAACGGCTGTTTTCGTTTCGGTTTCAATGCTTCACTCAAATTAATTCGCTCTTAGTAACAACACATGTACTTGTTGTTGTTGTTTTGACCGAATATCATTTTTGTTTTCGTTTTTCTGCTTCAATCACACGATTGCTCTCTCAACGAAAAGTACTTCCTCTTCTTTTCACAGTTAACGACTTCGTTTTCGTTGCACAACTTCGGTTCAACGCTCGAATGCTACGCGAAGAACAATAATGCGATGATGCTTTGCCGAGCGGGTAAAAAATCACTCCAATGAAACCAAGGTTGTTTCACATCACGTAGACTACCGCTTCCCTTGCGAAAAAAAAAATTGTTTTTGTTTACCAAGTAATGTTGTGTTCGAAAATCCAAACTTATAGCAAACCTTCCTTTAGATTAGCTATGGGATTATAATTTATAATTTATATGAAAGCCTGTGCGAATCGAACAAACATATATATATGAGCAGTGTCACTTTTGGAAGCATATTACTATAATTCATAATTGAGGCACATAATGTATATTTTTATATAAAATATAAGAGCCAAGACTCAGCGAAATGCGTATCAATTAATATGCCAGATCGGCGTCAAGTAGGGTACAAACACAAACGACACACATTCGCTTGCTCTGTCCTTCTCAAACGCGAACGCTTGAAATTGCGGGCCGTTATCTTGTTGATGTTGCTGCTGTTTGATTTGTGCTCTCTGCATGAGCACAACAAAAGAGCAAAACCAAACAGCAGCAAAAAATACAAAAAAACCCAACACAACTTTGTTACACTTTTCGTTACTTTTTTGTAATTTTACTCATACCACAAGCAGCGTAAAGGAAATTCGTTCCAAAACCCGTTAGCCATTTTTAAGATGTACAGCTAAATGAACTATGGTTGGTTGTCTTCCATGAATTGGGAATGAAAAAATTCTTCAACCGCCTCATTACTGTTGACATAACGCCCTAATTGAAATTGCGTAATTTCGTCGTTTCTATTAAGATCAGGTACACCAAATACTGTCCTGTCGCTACCCTTATTCACGTATTTACAATGTACTTTATAGACTTTACAATACTCCACATTCTTGTCGGCTTTTTATGTTTTGGACAAAATCGGTGAATATAGCACAATCCAACGGTTATCAACATCAGTCTATTGATGTCCCTTTTTCTTAGTTGTTGATTTTGGGTTACCTCTATCGACCGGCAACGATATAACGGGTATCCGTCATTGCCTGTAACTGGGTCTGAGATCTATGCCGTGAGATAACGTTTCGAACATTTACCATCGATCATGCATGGTGAGCTTATGTTTAGTAGCCTACACGGACCATGGATCATGTTCTTTGTGATCACTTCCAATAATTCTGGATCGATTGTTTCATCTGGAATTTCCGCAGATATGACGTCATCAATTTGATCCGGTCTTATTTTGTCCACCAACTATATCAATATGTGGTCGTGAGGGAGTCCTCTCTTTTGCCATTCGACAGAATACACCGAGCATTGCAATTCGCCGAATATTTTATGTTAGACTATGAACTCCTTTAGTGGTTTCAGCTTTTGTTACAGGTCTTGTTTGTAAACAGGTCTGGTCGACCATAAAAACCAACATATGCCATCGCATCCTGTGCATACTCATGCATATGACGTGGGCTTCCAGTGTCTGAAGATGACAATATCGTCAAATGGCCAATGTCATTTGGATTAACATGTTGTTTGGCCATTATTAATGGCAATTCGATGTGCTAATGAAAATAATCTTGTAACATAGCAATTATTTCTCTTCGAAATTTTGGAAAAATAGAACACCGTTTATGAATCATTGGAATTTCCAAGAAAATATATTTGCAAAAACTGATGAAAACTATCTGCAAATGGCAATAATGATCCGAATGTGTGATATACCTGACCTTGAATCTTGATTTCAAAAGATGTCAAATTAAAATTTTTGTAAACATTGCAATTATAGATTATATCTTCGATTACCTTAAATGTTGGCATGAAATTATCTCTGACAATATTTATTGCACCAAACGAAGTAATTTGTAAACATGAATTGTATGCCTGAATATTTTTAAAGTAATGCTTCAATTCTGATGACGTTCCATAAAATAAGGAATGGAGTGGTTCTGGTGGACAATTTAATGTCGGAAAATTGACTATCCCATTTGTACAGCGCAATCCTGGTGTTTCAGTGCTGAATTTGAGTGCCTTGCAATGTTCACAAACTTTATTCATTAAACCAATGGTCACTGATGATAATCCACTTGAGTATCGTAGTGGAATGCAGCACTATTGAAATGTATACGTACACGATTATCAGAGATAACCGAGAACGTGACAAAGCACAGCCTTCTTGATTCCGTTGTGTTCGTAGTGATCGCTGCTCTTCACTTTCTTCATCGCTAGCAGCAGCTTGCCACATAGCATTAGTAAAATGTCGATCAACGTTAAATTTTCTGGGTATGATTCTTAAAAATACTGGTAACAAAAATAATTATAACTATTTATTATGCATATCCATATACACAACAACAAATACACCCACGTCGAATTGACTTTGGACAATTTCAAATGTATTTTGAAACAAATTACTTCATTGTGCGAAATGTCAACAAACAGTGTTAACTTGTTTTTTTCCAACAACTAAGGCACACTTTCACAAATATGTGTGTGTGTATGAATTTGCTTTTGAACTCTATAGTTTTTGCACGCTAGCTTATGAAACACTCTCTCTTCTCTCAAAAAGCACATCAGAGAGAACTTATTCATGTAGAGTTTACATTTCTCTCTTAAGTTTTTTAGACCATTTTCCAAAAGTCAGGCGCTATTAGAATTTGTTATCTTTCTGCTATTAACATCGAAGAACCAGCGCAGGTCGCTGTGTAGCAAACTCATTTTGCTAACTACTGAACTGAAGTAATCCGGCAAACAGAAATTTAAGAAGGTGGGTGCCTGTTGTGAAATCGAAGCAAGCAATGTTTCCCCTTCTTGTAGTGTCTTCCTCCATTTTGTGTTCTTAGCGCGAATTAGCATGGAAAGGAATTTCTCTATATCACCTTTGTTTTGGTTATTTTAATTACCGTCACCTATTTTTATTTTGATTGTATTGTGGGAACGATACGATAGCGAAAAGGGATCATGTATAGGTTTGACGCGATTTTTTTATGAATGAGGAACAAGATTTTTTTATTGCAAATCCCACAATTACTTATATTGGTTTTGGTGGGACTTTTAATGAATAAAATACATTATTCGTTCGGTCTGTTAGAAATAAAGAAATAAATAACTCAATAAATAAGTACATTTGATTTAATATGCATGTTTTGCGCTAAGTATGTCAAAAAATCGAAGTTGAATACAGGTAATTCTACCGTTACTACCAGGCAAACAGAAAAAACATCAAGCAACTGCAAGTGTCCCATCTGAAAACGATATCAAACCTGCTGCGCTACTGCGAATACACGAAAGACAAAGAAATAAATTTTGACTTTGACCGCCCAACAACAAAGCGTGTAACATTTGTTTTTTCCTTATTTGCCGAACATAAGGGAAGACAAAGAAAAAAATATGCCTGCGTGAATATGCATACTTTTTGCGTGCACGCAAATTTGAACTCAACAACGAAACACGCGCTCAGGACCTGAGCTCTGATAAATTTGGTACGACAATCGAAAATTGGCTTGTGGACTGTGTGTGAAGTGGGGTGCGTGCGAAAATAAAAGTTCCCCTTTTTTGCTTCGACCCTCTTCTATGCCCATGGTGCGAGTTAGCATCTGTGTTTTTGTCTACTGCCATTGCTTACTAGTGCACAAGGAATGAAGTCGTGAAGTGCGAAGTGGGGTGCGTACGGGAATAAAAATTTATTTAGCTGGACTCGACAAGAAGTTGAAATCAAAAATCAAAAGCGGGCCATTGTTTGAGTGTATTTTTTAGGTATTGTGTGTGTATGAGTAGTGTGGTGGAGTAGTGACCAATCCTCCACCACAAGCGACAAACAATAAAAAGCTCACACCTATCCACTTTAATGATGGCAGAAATCCCCACGAAATCAGGACTCCAACATCATATGATGACATCATGGACAATGACACGGAATCTGTCTCCGATGAAGGTGACAATTATTCAAAAATGCAACCTTCATCCGACATTAAGCCAAAACCTCATATAAACTCCCTCTAATCAAAACTACAGAAATAAAGCTAAGAAAAATAACAAACAAAATGACAAACACAGCCAACAAAAAAACCAAAACTCGACATCTAATCCTAATTCCATTTATTTAGGCGCATCTGGGGACGGCGGTCCTCGTGGGAGTGCTCAATCATTCATGGCTATTTTCCCCCCGCGGCGGTTGCTGACCCAACAGGCGTCTCTTCGGCAATACCTAGCGCCCTTACCTGTTGATCTGATGATTGACAGGGGGTGCTCCAAACACCCATTCGCAACTGGGATAAACCTAATAAAACCCACCAGATAAACCTCATAAAATTATATATAAAAACTTACTGAAACTATTCTATTTACCATTCTAAATGTCCTACAGTGAAACATTAATGGTTATACAAACAACTACAACCAGTTGAAAATTATACTCAAGCAACACAAGCCTAAAATCATCTCTCTCCAAGAAACCCTTCTACACTCACTACACAATATACCCATCCCCTCCAACTTCACATAGTACCGACTGAACTCTTCCACTAACCCCTACGGAGGAGTCACCACTTATCCACAAGTCCATCCAACACCATCTAACTCCTCTTAACAATGACTTTGACGCCATAGCTTTTCTTATACACTCGAAAATCAAATTCAACATCATATCATATATAGCGCCGAACAAATCTTTTAATATGCAAAACTTACATAATATGTTTACCAACATAAAAAACCCTTCCCTAATAACAGGAGATTTTAATAGCTGGAACAAAAGTTGGGGATCTCCTACCAACAATACCAGAGCGAACATTTTCTTTAATATCATCAATCAACCTCCTCCCTCACTTTTAAATAGTGGCTCTTCTACCCACTTCAGCACCCACCACACATTCACACAAATAGACCTCTCGCCTCATCAATCCTTTGTTTAGATTCCAAATGGTACAGAGACCTACTCCTATTGGCAGTGACCACTTCCCAATTTATATAGATCTCTTCTATCCCAACCCCCAAAACCACTTCATATAGGCAAAAATTCCTCACTAGTAAAGCAAACTGGCCACTGTTTGAGCAATTTACAGATAACTTTAACTCTGAGAAACCAATAAGCAGAATTTAAATAAAGAAGCAGCCAACATTGTTAAGATAATCCTTCAAAGTGAAAATCAAGCTATTCCCCAAACCTCTCCTCAATCCAATCATAAGCTCAATGTAACCTGGTGGGATCCCACCCAGCAGAAACTAAAGAAAAAAAACTCAGAGTGGCTAAAATTTTTTATTTTATTTATTTATGGACAGTTTAAATGCAATGTCAAATTACAAATAAACTTAAACAAAGCTATAGCATCGAGGCCTTAAGCTTAATTACTAATCAAGATAATAACAATAATAGTGATAATAGTAATAGTTAAAAGTCTTTGCAATATAATTAATAGAATGATTTAATGAATATGGGTATGTGCAATGTAGTATTAGAACTTATAAACTACTATTATTAATAATATTTATTTGATTTCATAATTGGCTTAATAAGTTGCATGATTCTAGGAAATTAATGAGCTTGGGTAAATTATCTTTGGATGGATTGAAGAGGATTGTAAGAGGGTCAAGGTGGCTAAGAGTTTTGATTCTATTTCTATGGAAGAAGTGACAATCAGAGAGAACATGTTTTACTGAGATAGGTATATTCGAGTTGCAGAATTTACAGATATTGGATGAAGAGTTGGAGCGGTCGAAAAGGTGGGAGTGGGTAAGATTGGTGTTGCCGAGACGTAGCCGAATGATTTTTGAGAGTAAACGACGATGTATTAGCTGATCAAGTAGTAGTCGGCCGTAATCGTAAATGGTGTTTTTTGTAGTGTTGTATAATTTGTAGTGTTTATTAGTGGAAGAGTCTGCCTGATTGTTAGGGGGTAATATGATTGATTGGAAGTTTTGGCTATAGCTTGTAATGAAGAAAGTGAGTCGGTACAAATAGCTAAGAAGATTTGTGCTTCTTTGGCCCTCTGCACTGCGTTGTGAATGGCTAAGATTTCTGTTGAGAAAGACGAGCTGTAGTAGGGAAGGAGAAATTTATCATGTGTTCAATTCATTACTAAACTGAAGGAGGAACTGGAGTCCGACTTGGAACCGTCTGTGTATACGAATACATGAGAGTGTAGGGATTCTTTAAGGCGTATCAATTCTTTTTGGTAAATTACAGGTGGCGTGGAAGACTTCGGAAGTTGGTGAAGATAGGTATTGTTGACAGAGGAGTGGTGGTTTAATGTGAAGGGTGGAGATGTGCTTTTGATTAAGGGTATTGGTTTCATTGGAAGGCCAAAACTTCTGTTGAGTAGCAGGGAGCGGTGGAGTGCAGACGGAATTTTTGGTGCTGGTCTTATAGATTTCGATATATTTTTCAGGTGTACTGCTAAAGGAGAGTCATTTGGGAGAAATGTTTTTGTTTAAAAGAGAGGGTGGTGGTGAGTTTCCATAGAGGTAAAGGCCGTAATCTATTTTTGACATATTCAAAAGTTTTATGACAGCTATCACAGATAGTTGGTTGCAGTTGTATTTGTAATTTGAGAGACATTTGATTATATTTAGCCTGGAGTTGACAGAGGTTAAAAGGTTTAGAATGTTACTGTTCCAGTTGTATCTGTGATTGAAGGTGATTCCTAAGACTTTTAAAGATTTTGACGTCTGCAATCGGAGCTAGAGAGGAAGAGATTTTGGCTTGACAGGAATGCTTCCTACAAATGTGCAAATGTTTGCATTTTGAAACCGAGAGAGTTGCACCCGAATAATCCCACCAGGAGAGGATATATATTATTAGTGGATTTATGTTTATTGAGGTACACTTATTTATTTTTTTGACAATGAGGTAATCATCGGCGTAGGCGTAGAAGTCGAAATGTCTATGTTTAAGGATTAATATATTTAGTTTGTTGTACGCGATAACGAACAGGATGAGGGAAAGGGGTGAGCCTTACGGAATGCAGTTGAATTGCGGGAGAACTGAAGAGAAGTGATTGTTTGCACATACTACCATTTTTCTATTAGACATGAATCTAGTGACATAGTTGATGATTTTAGTGCCAATTTTCCATTAATGTAACTCATCAATGACGGAATGGATTCCTACCTTGTCAAACGCTTGGGTGAAGTTAAGTGAGATGATCGAGAGGTGGTTTTTGGTGGAGAGGGCTGACGTGATCAGAAAATCTAGCGCCACTAGATTATAAGACACCGATTTGCCCCTCTTGAAGCCGGTTTGCCGATTGTTGATTAATTTGTTTTGGGACACAAACCACCATAGACGGTTAGCAATTATTTTGTCTAGAGTTTTGGCGTAGCAAAAGTTTAACGAAATGGGTCGGTAGCTATTGAGTTTTGTCGGAGTTAGGTTTATTTATGGGGATGATTTTGCTCAGTTTATAGTGTTGTGGGAGGAATTTATTGAAGATTTTGGTGTATTTAAAATAATTCTTGGGATCTCGATTAATATTTTCTTTTACTTTGCGCAAATATCTACTATAGCAAGATTGATTAAAAATGTGTAATTTACTACGAGCCGCGGCATAACTCGCATAATCAGTTGCGGAACAAGAGCGTTTAAGTTATTTTAATTACCGATTTCTAATATTTTTTAGACGGACCAAATTTATACAAAACCAAGGCGGACGCTTAGAATCGTCGGTAACATGCACTTTAGGTACAAATTTATTGATATAACCCAGGTTAGTTGTGTTGAAAAACCGCACGGCAGTATCAATATCAGAAGAAGAACTTAATATTGACCAATCCGTGGAAGCAAGCAATGAGTTGAGACGATTGAAATTAGTATGTTTAAAATTAAAAGCTTGTCTTAGTTTATCACAAGTTGAATCAGATGCAGACAGAAGTTGGTTAAGTGTTAGTGTCACCTCAAGAGTGGGGTGATAGTTATCTTCTGGAATTGACAATGGAGAGGATCTCGACAGTGAGGTATTTTCATGGCAGTTAGTAAACACTAGGTCTAGCGAGAGAGGGATCCAGCAATAAATCAACGAACTCGCTGCCAACAGAAGGAATAACGATATTGGAGTCACTAAAAGGAATCCAATTAATAGAGGGAAGATTAAAATCACCCAAAAAAAGCGAAATATCAGTGTCATTAATAAGCTTTAATACATTCTGGATAGCTTTCGCTTGATCCAAGTAGACTGAGTCGGACGATGAAGGAGGAATATATGAACAAGTAATAAAAATGTTATGATTAGAGAATGAAATTTTGACGCAGATAAATTCAATGTTTTCAGTATCGTCAAGAGAGACCAGTTCTGATGAAAAAGATGAAAGAACAGAGATTAAGACTCCACCACCTACGCGGCCATCATGATCTTTACGAAACGTAGAGTAAGAGTTATTGAAAATTTCAGAGTTGAGAACATCAGTTCGAAGCCAAGTCTCAACGAAAACGATAATGTCAGAACTGAAAGAAAAACTTCTAAGATAAAACGAAGAAACTTTAGAATTTAGCCCTCTAACATTTTGAAAATGTAGACTTAGTTTTTTGGAGGTTTTGAAGAAGCAGAAAATGAAGCTGAAGTAGTGACTGGTAAGGAAACCTGCAAAGCGCTAGATTTTTTTCTGGGAATGAACTCATGGACAATCATATGGGCAGGCCAGAATGTAGGGTCACAAATGACAGAAAATACTTCCATAGAAACTGAAAGTTTGAAAGAAGAGCCTTCTCTAGGGCTAGCAAAATTAAACTTGTGAATATTAATATTCGAAAGTTTGCATGATTTTGATGAAATATAACGTGCAACGTCCTTACAGGTTATCTCCTTATCCAACCTGGAAACAAAAACATGTTTACGAGGATCCAGCACCTTCAAAATACATGGCACTGGAGTAGAGGCAGTATTGGACTGCGAAGAACTCTTAGGGGGAGACAAAGTACGGGAGGAGTTTGAGACTTTAGAAGAAGATGAAGCAGAAGTTACAGTAGTAGGATAGGGAATAGAGCACGATGAACAATTAGTGGAGGGAAAGTTGAAAACAACAGATGAAGTGATATTGGAATTGGAGCGGGATGGGATGATGGGTTAGAAATTGAAGAAAGTACAGAAGAATAAGTGGGTAAAGGTTTGGAAAAAGGGGAACAAGTTGGAGAAGTTGAAGCTGAAGTCACAGTAGTAAGATATGGAATAGAGGAAGTCGAGCAAGTAGTGGAGGGAAAGTTAAAAGCGATACATGAAGAAGTAGTAGATGGGATAGTGGTTGACGGAGCTACCGGAATTTGAGCGGGATGGGACGATGGGGTGGATATGGTAGAAAGTTGAAGGAGCTAAAGGAATTGGAGTAGGATGGGGCGGTTGGGTAGAAGTAGAATAAAGTACATAAGAGTAAGTAGGTAAAAGTTGCGAAGAAGTAGATTAAATTGGATGGGAATGACAAGAAGGAGGTTGAGGAGACGAAAAAGAAATAAGTGGCGCTGTGGTAGGCGCAAGATTGTGAGGGGATAATGCTGGCAGTTGTACTGCATTAGCCGTTGGAGTCGAGTCGAAAGAGTACTCCAAAAAAATTTTTGACCCAGCATCAAACTCTGAGGCTAGCTCACTAAATAGTTTCTTAAGTTTTTGATATTTAATTCGCATACGGTGGTACATCAATGAGAAGTCCCCCTGGCGATTGAAGCAGGTGGTGCACGACCACCTGATGCCACCACATGCAGGTTTAGCCGTACCGTAAAGTCGGTCATAGTCGCGACCAGTCAACCCAGCGCACTTAAGGTGGGCGATGTTATCGCACATCCAACAAGTGACACCTCTAAGCTTATCACTATTAAAGTTGTCCTTGTTGGTGCAAGCCCCAATACAGCAACTCATTTTGCGCGAAGTATAGAAACAAGATATTAAATAAAATAAAAGCAAAATAAGATAAATAAGATAGGAAAAAAATGAATAAATAAAATAAAAATAAGTGAAAAAAGAAGTAAATTTAAAAAAAAATAAAGATAAATAAAATCGGTAAAAATAAAAAATAAAATAAAAAATTAAAAAAAAAATTTAATAAAAAAAATTTTTTTTTTGTATGAATTTATAAAAGCTGAACAATTTATGAATATATCAAATAAATAATAAGTAAGCAAAAATAAAATAACTAAATAAAATAATAACAATAAAATAAACTTGAGAGTGAAAATTTTTTTAAAATTTATTTTCAAAATTTATTTGTTAGTATCAACACACTATGCAAAAAAAGCACAACGACTTAAGCACAAATTTTGACACTCTCAGCTAGACAGAAATATAATTGCAAAGAGAAAAGTAAGGTGAATAATAATATTTTCCCAGCGAAAAAAGAGGAAATACAGTTATTTAGAAATAATAACTACAGTATGGAGAGCAAGAAGGAAAGAGAAAAAGACTAAATTAGTAGAAACTATTTTAAAGGGAGAGCAAAGCAGGAAAAAAGCGATTGAACTCAATACATAGGAAAGCCAAATTTAAGCGTTGTGCTTGCCAAAAATAATTAAACATTGATAAGTACAAAATTTATACGGCTCAAATGAGCCATACACCACAAATAAATTCACTTATAAATTTACTTAACACCGGAAAGAAAATAAATATTAGTAACGATAAACGACAATAGACAAGTTAATTGCCAAATGCTAATCAAAATCAAAATGAGGAGCAATTTCAAAACACGTGTGTTAAGCACAAACAATAGGAAAGACTTTTTGATGTTATTATATTGGTCGACGAGACGTGATGTGACTGATGGGTGAAGATTATTTAGCATGGGGTATGAGATTCTGTCCAGTCCTGGAGTTTTACCTTTTAATTTTGATAGTTCGGATTTTAGTTTTTAGTTAATTTTAGATTTCAAGACAAGTAATTGGGGTTTCAATTATTTTTTCTGAGGATGATGGTGTATAGTGAGTGGGGGTAGGGAGTAGGTTTGTTTTGTGTAAGCGGAAAGTAGTCGAAAAGTTTATGTCGTTTGAAACGTTCGACCAGTTAGTGCCGAATTCTTCTGCTATAAGGTAACGGTCAGTGATTGGGGTTTATGAGGTGGCGCTATGTATGGCGTGTATTGAGTGGTACGGTTTTAAGCCCCAAAAGGTACGAATAGTACTCAAGATTTTTGACGTAGACGTGTTTGGGTTTATTGATGAAGTGTATCAAAAAGATTTATTATTATTGGGAAGTGATTGCTGGAAAAGCTATCAGTTTCTATTTTCCATGTTGATTCTAGCTCAAGGGTAGGTGTAGCAAAGGTGAAATCTATATGAGTAAAGGTATGATATGTGCTAAAATGAGTGTCGTTTAAGATGAAGAATAGCGATTGAGCTAAAAATTTGAAAATTGGGTTTCCTCTACGACTGTTTGCGGGCGAGCCCCATAACGTGCCAGCTGTTAAAGTCTCCAGAGATTAACGAAAGAAGTGTGAGATTATCATATTCATTACGTAGGTTGTTAATAGTTAATGGTTTGTTTGGGAGAATGTATGAGCAGGTAAAGTTAAACTTGATTTTTGAGTAGACTGTTACACCAATCGAATCAAAATCTTGAGAGAGGATAAAATTTTTGTGCTGTAGAGAGTAATAGATGAAGATGGCAATGCCTCCTGATGAATCAGATGAGGAGTTGTAGGTATACGTTTTATAGATGATAGGAGTTGGAATATTAGACAATGAGTTAAAATGTGTTTCTTGAATGGTGATGATTTTTGGATTATATTTTTTTATGAGAATTTGTAATTGATCACAATTGTTAGAATAACCATTGCAGTTCCATTGTAAGATCTTAAGAACATAATAAAGGAAATAAAGGAGAGTAGATTGGAGTGGTAGTGTGTTGGGCTACTAAGCGAGGGGCTCAGGTTCGAATCCCGAGAGGGCCAAATTACATCTTAAGGTTTTTCTCCACTGCGCCACCTCTCGCGAACGTCTGACAAACATCCGAGAGTAAAACTGTCAAGAATGAGCTTCTCAATTAGCCGTTTGGACTCGGCGTAAAATTGTAGATCCCTTCCATTCGTCCCAAAAATTGAAAACCCACACAAAGCGAATGGTTGCGAGAAGCTAGGCCTTGGGTCCCATAGACCTGTCGCGCCAAAATATATATATATATATAGATTGGAGATTGTGTGGAAATTGTGTGGGTTTGATCAATTAGAAGAGTTGAGTTGTAGCATGACAGCAAATGAAGTAACCACCCACATCACTCAAAGTTGTGGGAGACTATGTTGACCGAGCTGCGCCACAGATTACTATCGGCTTGAAGTGTTGTTAAGTGGATAATTGTGCTGCAGTATCTAGCTATTACAAGACGTCCTGCGGATAGGTCGAATGAGGCAAAGCTCGGTCTGAGAAATTATATTAAATTATATAAAGTTTTCCAATATCTCCTGTTTTTAATAATTGGTTTTAGAGGGGGTTTAGGTTTTAGCGGGAATTTTTCTTACAGAATTTGCGGCCTTTGAAGAGGCTAAAATTATAGCTTCGCTGGCGATGCTTGGTAAAGGTAGGGCATTGTCGATCACGAGGGTTGTGGTGGTAATTATTGGCGTTGTTTTCTCTGCAATTAATTCAACAGTGAATGTTGATATATGGTTCCATTGCGCCTAGGTCGACGTGGTCGGGTAGGCTGCAGTTTAGGCAGAGTTTAACGCTTTTGCAGGCTTTAGTTGGGTGTCCAAGTCTACCGCAGTTATTGCATCTGAGTGGTAGAGGAATGTATGGTCGTACGAGAACTTTTTGTTAGCCAATGCTGATGTCAGATGGTAAGTTTGGAGAGGCGAAAGTTATCATAATAAGTCTAGTTTCTTTAAAGTGTTATAATATTTTTTATAAAATTTTTTTGCACTCAGTAACACTTTGGTTTTTGACCTAATTAGCAATTTCGTCTTCAGGACTGTCCCTTTAGGTTGTTGTAGTAAATAACACCTTTGGAGCTGTTGAGTGAGTATTGCTCTGCTACATCGAGTTGCATGTCGTTGGTGAGAGAGGTGAGTTAATAAGTTTTTTGGTTTGTGTTAAATTTTTGTTGATAACAATTGTTCCGTTACGCAGTGGCTTACATTCGTCAACTTCGCCGTTGCATACATTATCAATGACTTTCTTTAGGAGAAAGGGTGAGACGTTAGACAAAGTGTCGTTGCTGTTGCTTCTACTTATAGTCAGGTATTTGGGACAGTTTGAATCATTTTTGAGAGATTTACTGTTATCGATTTCGAGTTTGAGCTGGTTGTTGTTGTTGTTTGTGTTTTTGTCTGGTGGATCAGACATTGTTTTTGTTGTTTTTAGGCCTAAGGCCTGTCGTTTAACTGTTGTAACTGTTCTTATGTATGGTTGTTAGAATCGTTTTATTTTAATTCTTCTTTATGCAATAGTTTTGTTTATTCGATTTACTGTTATGGTTTTGTTGTCGCAAATTACTATCGATTTGGGCACGTATAAAGTGACACGGCTTTACTCCTCAACGCACTCATTAAACGCGAAATAAAAATTAAAAAAAGAAATTATTTGTATTAGTTCACTTCTGACATTGACCCTAACACCCCAATCTCCAAATTATGGTTAAAATTAAGAGATTCTGCGAACGTTATACACCCGACTCTATTCATTCCCTCACCGACCCTAACAATCCTAGCCAAAACATAACCAACAAAAACGATATTTCCAAAACATTTTGCAAACACTGGTCGAAATCTTCCTGTGACACCAATTTCTCACCGACTTGTCAACACAAGCGAGCCTCCTCGTCGGCTATACTATATTCAGCATCCGAAAAAGCGCGCTATTACAATAACCCATATCCTTATTTGAGCTCAAAATCTCCCTAAATAAACTGAAAGGAAAAGCCCCCGGTCTTTAACGAATTAACTATCCCATGCTTAAACATTTATCGGTATCCCTCAGTATTCGTCTTCTTGCCCTATTTAACAACATACCTAACAATTACATCCCCCAACAGTTCAAAACTTGCATCATCATTCACATAGCCAAACCTAACTCTGATAAAAAACCTCAATCGATTCCTACAGACCCATATCCCTTAATTCGTGCATCTCGAAAGTACTCGATAAAATAATCTCAAACCAACTTTGGTGGCTTGCCATTACCTGCAACTCTCTCGACAGCCGTCAAATGGGATTCAGAAAGTGGAAATCGGTATGCATTCCATATTAGACGAACTTAAATTATGGAGAAAGGGTCCTAAAACCTAAACCCCTAAACATTTGACTTTACTGCTCACGCCGATGACTACAGATTTATAAAACAGATCAACAAAAAATTAATACACTAAATATAAATCAACTCTTCACCGACATCATATCTTGGTGTGACTATTCAGACGCATCCCTGTGTGTCCACAAATGTAAGCACTTGCAAATCTGCCGTAAAAAGCTCTGGTCTTTCCATCTAGAATCAGACATATTCGCTCTTGTATACTCATTAAAAATCCTTGGAATCGCGATCACAAACAAGTACAGATGGAACAAACACATAGGCAAATTTATACTTATGTTAGCCAAACGATTCAACATAATAATATGCTTGTCAAACACCAAATTAAATTGCAGCACTGTCACCATCTAATTATATCTAAAACTGACTTTGGATTACAACTCTATGGGAATGCCCCAAAATCTTTATTGCGCAAACTTAAAACCGTATACCACACTGCCCTCAGACTTGCTTTTGGAGCCTTACGTTCTAACCCAATCAACAACCTCCTCTACGAAGCTAACTTATTGCCGATAGAATCAAGAATACCTCTTGAAACAGCTAAACTCTTCAAAATTATTATGGCCGGCGAACACTCACCTGTCGAAACATTTTCAACAAAACTAGACAATCAAAAAATAGCCAAAAATACCCTCAACTCTACATAACGTAATCGAGCAAAGTAAGAATATGTTCCTTCAAATTGCTCCTATTAAATCAAATAAGCAAGTTTCCCCTCCCTGATCCTTCAACAATTCCTGTCTATACCTTACTCATCACACCTCCAATAAAGCTGATACCCCATCAGTTATTTACAATCAAAAATTCCTAGAATTGCAACACTCCCTTAGTTCCTATAAATTTTTGTCCACAGATGGCTCAAAATCTAACCCAGAAGTATCTTAAGTGTCACTACTGCTGACGACACTATAAGTCGTCACCTTCTTCCCGACTTCACTTCCATATTTACAGCTGAAATATCAGCCATACTTTCAGCTTGTCAAACGCTTGTCACGCTCAAAAGAAAAAAGGCATATTTGCGATATGTACAGCTTCGTTATCCTCAATAAAAGCCATTGCCAATACCAATAATGTCTACTCATCATGGATTAGAAATATTATTCCATCCAACAGCCCGAAAACCATAATAATATGGGTTCCTGGCCATTGCAAAATAACAAGTAACGAACTAGCTGATAAGACCGCTAAAGAGGCCCACTTATTCCTTATTTTTGTATATATTTCATATATACATTCATATATATCATATATGCATGCATATATTTCTTTATAAGTTAACGCGGTCCACAGTCAAGCGGCTCAACATGCGAGTTGCGCCCCATAAGCATTTAATAAAACGGCGTCCGGTCGTTGCTGCAAGGCGTTGACAAACGGGATCGAATGCCTTGAACGAGGCGCAAGATTGGCAGTTTTTAAGTTAGGGCCAGGTTCGATCATAAGAAAACTCAATGTGTCGAGTCAGTTGGTTTTCGGAAATAAACGGTCCTGATTAGAATAATTGGCGCCCAACTCGGCAAAAACCTAATTTAAAATAAAACACACCTTTTTTTTTTTGTTAAATCTGTTATAAAGGAAACAGTTTCAAGTGCCCACCGGCAAAATAAATAAAAGTGTGATTTGGTGCAGTCACAGAACCACAACCGAAGGATCATCCTAATCGTCTTTTTACCATTAAGGCAAAATGAAAACGTAAGTAGAACGCTCATTTTTATGTTGTGTGAAATAAAGTGAATAACATTTCGAACTTTGTTTGGGTTGGTAAGGATAGTGTCGGGAGCAGAGCCATGTGTTGTGGGCGCACCAGCTGTGACTGCAGCGCATTCTAGTGTCACCGCGATCATTGCTGACTGCACTATTGTTGACATGTTTTGCACGGTCTGCCAACACTATTTTCTTGCTATTTTTCATCGTTTTTACAACACTCTTAAACAACCACTCCGGCACATAAAACGTAAAATAAATATATGAATCATTCGCAAGTGCACTGTCAAGTCGACTAGTCGTCTCCTTTCGCTTTCCGAATTTAACAACACAAAAAACTAAATCAAGAGACAAGATAATCAATTGTTCTTATCTCAAAATGCCTGTTGAACGCAGTCCCCCGACTGCGGGCAGCACGCAAAAACAAAATCATCCATCAAGGAACAGCATGAGCGTACCCCACGCTCAAACAGCTGTCCGCATAAGTAACAACAACGAATACCTTGGCACATCAACAAGCGGTTCAAACAACAGCATCAACATCAGTGACTCACACCAAGCCTCACTTCCCGTTAATTTCGAGAGAGCGCGTTCTTGCTCTCCCGCAATACATCAAACAGCTACACACTCCTAAAGAGAAAACAATAACGGATCATCAATCCAAACAAACGCAGCCTCTCGCTCTACCACTCAACTAACTGTCAGCTGTTCCATGGCAGCAGGTAATATGCAGCCTCTGCCGTGGAGTGCACAATGCGCTTCACCAACGACGCCACTCTCCTCGTTCCAACCAACAACAACAACAACAACCACAACGCAGACATCAGCTGCTATCTCACTAATTACAACAACCACCACGTCATCTTTCTCAGCTACAATGCCAATTTGCTCCCTCTCTTCGGCAACAACATTGATCAGAGAAAAGACATCAAACACGCAAGTACAAACTTCAACCAATCAAAACCCACAAGAGTCAAAAATAAAACGCAACCGTAGTAAGCTCTCTCCCAACAACACTTCCGAACAAAATAGCAATAGTAAAAAAAGTAGGACAAAAAACACAAACGACAACACAAACAACACTCCAAAAGTACTGGCTGAGCGCGCCTAACACTAATAACAGGTTCGAACTCCTCTCACAAGACGAAACGGCTGAAGACGGCAGTGGTACAGAAGCAAATTCTAATGCGCCAAATCAACCTCGACCACCTACTAAAATACACAAGCCACCACCAATATACGTACAGGACGTAGAACAAATTAACGTACTAAACAAAGCTCTGAAAAATATAATACAACAAAACTACATTTTAAAAACACTTAAAAACAACGAAGTATGCGTACAGACAAATGACTCGTCGAACTACTCGGCGGTGGTTAAGATGCTCAGGGAAAACAAAACTAAATACTACACCTTTAAGCCGAAAGAGGAGCGGGGATTCAAAACAGTACTTAGGAATATGCACTACGCCACTGACCTTGACGAACTTAAGAACGAGCTATCGGAACTAGGCCACGACGTTATTAATATACACAACGTACAACAAAAACTGACAAAGAAACCACTGCCGCTATTTTTCATTGAACTAAAAGCCAAAGCAAATAATAGAGAAATCTTTAATATTACAACACTCCTATGTACCAAAGTCATATTTGAGCCACCACACCACAAACGCACGCTAGCTCAGTGCTCAAACTGCCAAAAATATGGTCATACACGAAATTTCTGCACCAAAGACCCGATCTGCGTGAAATGCGCTGGCAAGCACAAAACTATTGACTGCAAACTAATAAGTGCAGATCAAATTAAATGCGCTCTTTGTGGCGGCTCACACACAACCAACTATAAGGGATGTGACGTATACAAACATCTAAAAATTAAAAGATTTCCCTCACTAAAAGAGAAAGACGATAAAAAAGATGACCATCAGGTAGTGGAACAGACATCAAACAAAGTCAAAATTGGAATAACGTACGCCCAAACAGGAGCCAGTAACCGTAGAAACCCCACAAATCAGTTACAACCTCAACAAAAAGATGAGGAACACAACAAAAACGAAAGCAACAAAAACGAATCCAACAAAAACGAGACTAGTGAAAACACAGAAAAAAAGACTGAATTTTCAAAAGATTTAGCGGAAATAAAAGATATAATAAAACAACTAGCGCAACAAATGAGTAATATGATTAACATCATAACAGTACTATTGACAAAACTCGACAACAAGAATGGACACTAAAATAAAAATTTTAACTTGGAATGCAAACGGATTAAAAAATCACCTCAATGAACTACAGCTTCTCCTACACAACAACTACATTGACATTGCTTTGATATCGGAAACACACTATACAAGTAGCCAGCACATGAACATAAGTGGATACAAGATGTACCACACATGCCATCCCGACGGTACAGGACACGGTGGGACTGCTATCATTATTAAACAAAACATTAAACATAACGTACTGCTTCCATTCCAAGAAACCTATATCCAGTCGACAAGCATACAAATCTTGGACTCATCCGGACCACTAAGAATAACAGCCGTGTACAGCCCACCAAAGCACAATATCTCGCAGTCGCAATACCTTGACTTCTTAAAAACTCTCGGACACCGTTTTATAGCTGCAGGCGACTACAATGCGAAGCATACAGACTGGGGCTCCAGAATATCAAACAAGAAAGGTAAAAACCTACAGGGTGCACTGCTGTTAGCAAAAGCTAAACATCTTAGTACTGGCGAACCCACGTATTGGCCAACAGACAAAAATAAAAAGCCAGACCTCATTGACTTTTATATACTCAAAGACATAGACTTAAATAAATGTGTCATAACATCAAGACTGGAACTATCGTCAGACCATACACCTATACTACTCGAACTTAATTCAACTGAAGTGAACACAACCAAGTCCAAACTATGGCACAACAACAAAACTGACTGGGATACCTATCGAGACTACATTAACACAAACTTAAATACAAGCATTCCACTGAGATCACCCGACAACGTAGAATCAGCTATAGTCCAACTAAACGATACCATTGAGAAGGCAGTATTGCAAGCAACTCCGGACAAGATAATACACCATGCAAAGCGATACACACCCCCTGCGCTTCGCAAATTGATATGCACAAAACGAAAACTAAAAAAAGCATGGACCATTTGCAGATCCCCCGATGCGAAAAATAAATATAACAAGGCAACTAAAGAAATTAAAAAATATCTCCAAAATCAGAAAAACAAAGACAAAGCGACAGTTCTAGCGAATTATTATGAAAAAATATTTGCTGATGAAACTATCAACGAAGATGACTGTCATATAAACCCGACAGTCACTCCCCAGCCAACTCGCCTAAAAAAAATATGCACAAATGAAATACTCAAATGTATACAGCACGACATAAAGCCCAAAAAAGCACCCGGGTATGACAAAATTGACGGAAAACTTTTAAGGGAGCTACCACTTCAAGCAGTGGTATACATACGCAATATTTTCAACGCGATAATTCGACTAAATTACTTTCCTAAAGTATGGAAAGTGGCTGAAGTCATTGCAATTCCAAAACCTGGTAAAGACGTATATAATCCAGCATCATATAGACCAATTAGCTTACTTCCACTGCTGTCAAGAATATTCGAGAAGCTCCTGTGCCAGCGACTGTTACCTATTATAGAACGCAAACATATAATACCTGACCACCAATTTGGCTTTCGACGAAAACACTCGACCATACAACAAATCCATCGTGTGACTCATAAAATTTTAAACGATCTTGACAACAAAAAGTTCTGTATAGGAGTTTTTCTAGATGTAGAAAAGGCATTCGACAAAGTTTGGCACAAAGGACTAATCAGAAAATTGCGCAATATATTCCCGCATAACGTACTACAGATATTAGTACACTATATCACAGAAAGACATTTTTTCGTTAAGTACTCAGATGAATATTCCACATTAAGAAAAATCAAAACAGGCGTACCACAAGGAAGTGTACTAGGACCGTTATTATACACTATCTTTACAGCGGACATACCACCACCAAATGACGACGCTTCAATGATAGCCACATTTGCTGATGACACTATAATACTTAGCGCACATAGACAAGTAAACATAGCAACAACCAAACTACAACAGCATCTGGATACTACCCTAAGGTTGTTTGAAAAGTGGCAAATAAAAGTAAATAATACCAAAACAGTACATGTTATATATACAACTAAAACTAAATTCACACCACCTCGTATAAAGATTGACGGAGCTGACGTAAAAATTGAAAACGTATTCAAATACCTAGGATTATATATTGATAACAAACTCAACTGGAAATACCATATACTTAAAAAACGGGATCAAATCAAGCTGAGGATTAGTCAATTATATTGGCTGCTCAAATCAAAATTAACATTAGAAAACAAAATACTGATCTACAAAGCTATTATAAGACCAATCTGGACGTACGGAGCACAAATCTGGGGAACGGCCAAAAAATCAAATACAGACATAATACAAAGACAACAATCAAAACTAATTCGCATGATCACCAAGGCTGGGTGGTATATAACTAACAATGATCTGCATCGTGATCTTAATATTCCAACAGTAACAGAGGAGATTACAAAAATAAGTCGTATCTACCAGACCAAGCTTACCAAACACCCAAATGTTGGTGTCAACCTACTACCAATACAGGAACTACAATGCAGACGCAGGTTACAGAGGACAAGGCCAGTGGATCTGGTTGAATAAATTCGAAATTATATATATATATATCTCAATACCACTTTTTTTCTTTGCTTTTGTTTAATGTGTTTATTTTTGTATTTTATATTTTTATTACATTTATGTTTACTTTACTATATTTTGCTCTATAATTGTATTAATTTAATTTAAATGTACATTATTTTTGTTACTATTTTGATTTTTTTCCCCTACATCCTTACAAAAATAAAAAACTTTTGTGATCTGCTCACATAAATTAGTTACAACCCAGAAATAACTTTTAAACCATGTACTAATAGTCTTAATAAAAAATAAAGACATATGTACACGACATGTGGGAAATAAAAAAAAAATAAAATAAATAAATATATGAAAATTTCTTGAGCTTTGTTTAATTATTTTTACACACTAAGGTGGCCAGTCGATGCTCCCTCTAAACAGATAGCATATGACTTTTGTGAAAATACCTTATGAATTATAGTGAACTAGACCAGCCTCGGCAACTCATCAGTTTAAAGATTGTCAATAACATAGGAAATAACAATAGGAGCCAAATAAGCCAAAGGACGGACAAAATAAGTACAAACCAAGCAAAAAAAAATTGGACCCTGACACTTTGAAAGCAATAATACAGACTGCCGTCGACACAGCCCTTGCAGTACAGAGCGTTAGTTTCGAGAAAAAATTAGCGGCTAACAGCAAACGAGTAGACAGACTAAAAATGCGGTAGTGGTTTATAAGAAATATAAATTATACCAAACAAACATTGTGACGAATCGTTAGATGTGGTAAAATCGTTACCAAAGTTTAATGGTAAACAGGAAATGTATGTTTCATGGCGTCAGGCGGCACACACCGCTTACAAAATTTTTTAACCCTATGCAGGCAGCTCTAAACATTATCAGGCTGTCGCAATTATTAGAAATAAAATAAGTGGTTCAACTGACATGGTACTGGCATCTTTTAATACAGTGTTACATTTCAAAACAATCATTAGTAGGCTCGATTTTACATATTCGGACCAACGTCCAATATAGAGCAAGAATTGTAAACCCTGCGTCAGGGAAATATGACACTACTGCAGTATTATGACAAGGTCGAGAAAAAACTTACCCTTCTCACTTATAAAATATATATATCCTATGACAATGTCCTGGCGGCATCAATAAACCAAAAATACAAGATGGACAAATTACGTGTATTTGTATCACGAACAAAAAAGGCACTGAGCGACGTACTCTTTGCGGCAAGACCCAGTGACTTACCTTCCTGTCTAGCACTCGCTCAAGAGGTTAAATCTAACCAATAACGGTATACGTTTGCTACCAATTATGCCAAAAGCATAGAAGAGTTTTCTTCCGCGAAACTTTAATAGCCAATAAACAACTGGGTACCAATCCAACCAGGGTCAGGGTTATAGCCAGCCGCTTAAAAGAGGCAATAGCAGCACCGCAAGGTTCACAGGACCGAAGCATCAAAGAATCAACCAATTGATTTATACAATTATACAACCCAACAAGAGGAAAACGAATATCAAGCCACTGCAGATTCAATGGCGGCAAATATATACGATGAATTGAGCGATTCTGACCAAATAAATATTTTAAGCAAATCTCCTTGCTACCGTTCATAGAGAGAACAGTCGCAGGGAGGAAAATAAAATTATTAATTGACACCGGAGCGTCTAAAAATTGTATAAAACCTTTCAAGGAATTGAAAAACATAAAATCAGAGGATAGCCCCTACTTATTAAAATCAATATACGGCTTTAACACCATAAAAGAAAAATGTTTCATAAACCTTTTTGATATAAATACTCAATTTTTCATACTTCTCGACATATCTATATTTGACCGAATAATTGGCCTCGATCAGTTAATACAGACGAGAGCTACGTTTGACTTAAAAAATAAGCAGTTGAAGACCAACTACAATTATTTATGTGTGCAAATGTGAATTTCACACAAATTGAGGACATAGAGGTACCTCCAACAGTTACTGACAAATTCGAAAAAATGATGAAATGATGGCTAGGAGTCTTTGCAGACCATAATGAAGAACTGCCATTTAATACAAATATTGTGGCCACTATTCGCACCGAAAATGAGGAACCAGTGTATTCTAAACTATACCCATACTCGTAAGACTTTAGAAAATTGAACATGAAAACAATAGATGACAAATACCCGATTCCAAACGTAAGGGATATTTTATCGAAACTGGGTAGAGCCAACTACTTCACCATGCTCGAACTTAAGTCAGGATTTCATCAGGTATTGCTAGCGAAATAGAAAATATGAATTTTATAGGCTCCCCTTTGGACTAAAAAATGCCCCTAGTATTTTTTAGAGAACGATTAATAACCTTCTCAGAGAAGAAATCAGAGGAAAATCATGCTACATCTACGTAGATGATGTAATCATATTCTCTGAAAATGATTATGACTATGTCAAGCACGTCGCATGAGTTCTAAGCAAATTATACGAGGCCAATATAAGAGCATCACGCGAGAATTCGAATTTTTTCAAAGAAGAGGTTGAATATCTATCTTTGCGACCCAAACCCAGGCTTTCGACAAACTTAAAGAAATCCTTGCATCCGAATATGTCATGTTACTCTACCCAGATTTCACAAAGCCGTTTAATCTAACGATAGATGATTCCTCCTCTGGTCAGGGGGCTGTCCTATTTCAAAGGGGAAACCAATAACCATGATTTCCAAAACCTTGAGGGATAGGGAGTTAAACTTCGCTACGAACGAACGAGAAATACTCGCTATAGTTTGGGCTCTCAAAAACTTAAGAAACTACTTGTATGTTGTTAAGAACTTAAATATATTCACAGACCACCAACCGCTCACATTCACAGTTTCAGACCGAAACCCAAACGCCAAGATAAAATGTTGGAAAACCTTAATTGACGAGAATAATGCTCAAATCTTTTACAAGCCAGAAAAGGAAAATTACATTGCTGAAGCACTGTCGTGACAGAACATTCATGCTCATGCATTCTGACATTGGTACAATACATAGTGAAATATCACTCACCTACACTATTGAAACAACAGACATACAAGTCAACAGTTTCCGAACTTAAATTATTTTTGAGCAAGACAAATTCTCATCGAAACGGAACTTTTGGTGAAAATATGCGCCACATTATTTACTTCAGTGTTTCGGCAATTCTCATCAATGACATTACACCAATTGCGAACCCTAAATTAGTGAACGCAATACATTGCGAGCTGCCAATATTGGCTAAAATCCAGCACGAATTAGTGGACCCTTTCCCAGCAACAAAATTCTGGCATTGCAAGTATATAGTAAGAGACATTTTCGGCAAAGGCGACCAGGAATAAATAATCCTCTCTGAACATAATCGAGCCCACAGAGCCGCGAAAGAAAATGTTAAATAGATACTCTTCTCAAAAATTACGAACGGAATTGTCGCAAACTGTAAGATATGCACAAAGGCCAAGTACGATAGGCACCCCAAAAGCAAGTACTCGGTGATATTCCAATTCCGTCTTATTCAGGTGAAATGCTGCATGTCGACACCTTCTCCACAGCCCAAAATCCTTTTTTCACCTGCATTGACAAATTTAAAAAATTCGCAGTGGTTGAACCAATAATCTCTCGGACAATTCTGGACGTAAAGTTTCTCATTATCCAACTGACAAACATTTTCCCGAGAGCTCGAACCGTCTACTCCGATAACGAAGCAGCACTCAATACAACTGGGAGACAATTGTATCTCTCTTCATAAATCAGTTTAAAGTCGACATCGTAAATGAACCTCCTCGACACAGTATATCGAATGACCACATCGAGCGTTTCCACAGCACGTTAGTAGAAATCGCTAGATGTCTAAAATAAAAATAAAATAAAAAATTGATGATATTGTTGAACTGATACTGCTAGCTACGATAGAGTACAAGTAGTCAAACCATTCAGTAACAAACAAGAAACCAAGGGATCTGATCAACAATGATTCTCTTGAGCTTAAAAAACAAATTACTAGCTTGCTCACAAAGGCAAAACAGGCACAGTTGCAACGAAACAACCCTTCCAGACAGAATAGAATATTTGACGTATGGTATAATAAGTATAACAAAAGACTAGGTGACAAGTTAACTTCCCTTTATATAGAGCACAAAGTCCAAACTGATTTGGGAACCAGGGTTCTCATTAAAGGGAAAGTGGTCAATAAGGACAATATAAAATAATATATTTTTAAAATAGGAATAAGGTATTTAATTTATATTTCAGGACCTTAGTTTATTATTATTATAATTTTTTATTGTAGCTAAGAATTAATCCTAAATTACAATACTTTTATAGCCAGACCAACGAAGGCCTTCAGGTTGGTTTTTTACATGTATTTAGAGGCTTATATTTAGTTTAGAAATA
>JAWNKX010001013.1:0-52356 GCA_035041755.1 Cacoxenus indagator | reverse complement strand
TACGTTGATTTGTTCTACGTCCTGTACATATATTGGTGATGGCTTGTGAATTTTAGTAGGTGGTCGAGGTTTAAGTGACATGGCTGAAGATTCTCATGCGTCGCGACATGCGACATCCCAATGGCAACAAGTAAAATCGACTTTCACAAAGCCAAAGCTAATTCAGTGAAACGGCAATTAGCGGCGATGAATCAGTTCCTAACTTCAGAGGAACTGGCCAACTTATATGAAGCTGAGATATCAATGCGTATAGAAATAGCTGAGCGCATGAACTCTGAATTTGATATCGCACAAACGAGTCTCGAACGACTCGATCTCCAGCAACTGGAAGGCGATGATCGAATTGGATTCTCGCACCTTTACTGCGAGGTAAAATCGAAGGTCACTCATGAGCTCAGCCTGCAGCATAAGTACACCGGCGATCATTCCACCACTATTCGCCATTTCGCTGACGAAGAGATCAAAACACTTAGCCAGGTTCGTAAGTCTCGCCTGCCCGAGCTGCAATTACCGCTATTTAGTGGCGCTTACATAGATTGGCCTGACTTCTATGCCATGTTTAACACTGTCGTCGGTAAGGATGAAAAGCTAATCAAGGTAGAGAAATTCCAACATCTGCGTGCCTGTTTGGATGGCGCCGAGCTGGAAACAATACGGTCGCTCAAGCCAATCGATGCGAACTACGATAAGGCCCTGGAACTACTCGTTAACAGATTTGATAATAAATTATTGCATTTTCTGCCAGCAGCCTGCTTGAGCTGACTGAGAAAATCAACGGGCATTTACTACCTCTGAACACTATGGGAACAACTGGGAAACTTATTGATGAATTGATTTTTCATCTCGTTGCAAGCAAATTGGATGGAGTGAATCGAGAGAGATGGGAGGAGGCATTACCGATGAATAAACTGCCAAGATGGACCGACATGTCATCATTCCATGAGAAACGATTTAAAACGAACACCTAGCCAACACCTTAGACAAGCATATAAATCAAATCATAACAATTTTATCGCCTCATCTAACTCAACATTATGTATTTTTTGTGATGTTAACGATCAATAATTAACAAAATGTCCCAGATTTTTAAAGTTATCACCCAATTTACGGTGCAAAGAAACAAAAAAATTGAACCTTTGCTTCAATTGCCTTCGCAAAGGTCACACTTTATAACAGTACAAATCAGGGCATTACAAGCATTGCAAGTCGAAGCCTCATTCATTGCTGCATATGGGCTCCATCCAACGGTATGCACCCCATAGTGATCGATCAACCCAAATCATCATGCGATCTCTTCAGCGACCTCGTCTCACGCTCATGCCCTGCCGCGCCTTGATCGATTCAGCGTCGTAGCTGAACCTCATTACCGCTCGTCTTGCAAGTCAACTGCAGTTGAAAATTCATCACTCGTACACCTCCATATCAGGCATTGAAGAGTCGTCCTTTTCAGTCGATAAATCAGTTAAAATGTTTGCGCAATCCCAGAACGCAAACTATCGTACTTTTTTCGCCGCGGTTGTACTGCGTAATATAACCGACTACCAACCAGACTTCGATTTGAATGCTACAGGGTGGACCATTCCAAAGAATCTCACTCACTCTTCTTCAAATCGCAGCGTATTGACCTTGTGTTTGGTGCTAACTTATTCTTCGAAAACATTTTCGTTGGGCAAATTCGCATTGCTAACCACTTTCCAAATCTACAGAAAACCAGGCTTGGCTGGATTGTGTCTGGAAGTTTTTCGAGTTCAGGAAGCAAAAATCCATCTCTGACTGTTCTTGGCAAGGACCCCAACCCTCATGAAGATAGAATGTCACTGTCTGAGATAATCACGCAGTTTTGGGAAATCGATAGTTGCTGTGGAACGTCGCCTACAATGGATGATTAGGACTCACACTGCGAGCAGCTGTTTCAGTAAAATCATACACGCCTTGAGTCTGTACAATATTAAGTCCATCTGCCATTCCAGACCAGCAATGACGCGCTGGATGACTCGTACTAACGTGCTCTGCGTCGATTCAAACCCATTGAAACCAAACTGGCAAGAAATCCGTCATTAAAACATTAATATTCAGCGTTTTTGAAAAGTACATTGCCTTGGGTCACATGTCTCTGGAACCAAACAACTGGACAAGCCTAAATACTTTTTACCACACCACTGAGTACAAAAATTGGATAGCACATCAACCAAGTTACGTGTTGTTTTTGACGGTTCCGCCAAATCCTCATCTGGTTCATTATTGGACGATTTGTTACTAACAGGCCCATCCATTCAGCCAAAAATATTCATCACTCTTCTGCGTTTTTGCTTTTTCAGAATTGCGTTATATGGCGATATTTGCAAAATGTATCGTTGCTTCCGAATCAGGCACCCTGATGAATATCTCCAATGTATACTATGGCGTGATAAACCTACTGACGACATCAAGATTTACACCCTAAACACAGTGACTTATAGGATGAAGCCAGCCGCATTTGTAGCTATTCGCGCCATGCATCAGCTGTCTTATGACAAGGAACCCAATTTTCCTCTCGCAGCTAAGATTATCGGAAGAGACTTCTACAAACGATTTGATCACTGGAGATACCGTTGAAGAGGTACGAAAAATTCGTCAACAGAATAATGATTTGCTGTTCAAAGGCCACTTTCTAATACGCAAGTGGTGCTCCAACCAACCTGCGGCTTTTGGAAAGAACCTGAATCTGACCGAGAGAAATTGCTGAACTTTCACGATGGAACCGATTTCACCAAAGCTCTTGGTTTAGCCTGGGACCCTTGCTCCGACAACCTGCTTTTCAACTTTTCACAAATTCTGCCAGTGTGTACAGCTAACAAACGCCCAATCTTATCTACTATTGCCAGAATCTACGATCCGCTAGGGTTGATAGCGCCTTTAGTCACCAAACTGAAAATATTTCTACAACCCTTATGGAAGGAGAGGCTCAGTAGGGACGAGAGTTTACCACAGCATTTAGATTCCATATGGGTGAAACTTTCATCAAAACGCTCCATCTTCAGTTGTTATGATGTCTAAAGCCATTTGAGAAATAAACACATTCGATGACGCAAGCACAGTTGCGTATGGCACTTGCGTTTATTTACGTTCCGAGGCACAAGGAACTTTCTTTTCCCATTTACTTTGCTCAAAGTCTAGAGTTGCCCCGCTGAAAACGTAAACGATCCCGAAACTGGAACTTTGCGCTGTGCACTTGTTATCTGAGATCATCGCCAATATAGCACAATGCATGCCATTCGAATGCACATTTCATTGCTGGTCTGATTCAACCATATTACTTGCTTGGATACGTGAATCGCCATCAAAATCGAAGACTTTTGTATCCAACAGAGTAGCGCATAACCAAGAGCGAACCACGGGGATGAGTTGGCATCATGTGACCTCCCATTTGAATCCGGCTGATATCTTATCGTGCGGTTGCACGGCGGTTGAGCTTTTTGACTCCAGTCTCTGGTGCGGAAGGACTCAATATCTGCGTTCCAACACTTCTGATTTAAAGCCACACTGACTCTCGTAAATCTTCCAGAACAGCGCCAGAAAGCGTTCACTTCATCGTTACAACTGGACATATCGTTTAGCTGTAAATACCAAAATTCCTTTGGAAAATTGCAGCGTGTCTTTGCAATCAATCAATCGGTTTTTACTGTGCAAACATAAGAACCCGCCTCTTCCAAAGGGAGCTCTGACTATCGACGACATCAAGACTGGCACGCAGTTGCTCATCAAAGGGATCCAGCGCGTGCATTTTGCTGAGGAGTACAGAACACTAAGTTCCGGGAAGCAACTATCCTCCAAAAGCAAAATTCTATTCTATTGAAATGGTATTGCTGAAAGAGGATAACCTACCGCCACTCAGGTGGCATCTTGGTCGAGTCGACAGTATCATTGCCGGAGACGATGGTTTGGCTGGAGTTGTTATCATCCGTACTACCAATGGTCTGGTTAAGAGAGCATTTGGCAAGCTAGCCGTTCTGCCCCTTGAAACCACCTTGGTTGGAAATTTGAATCTTAAAACGTGGGGAGCATGTCGGGAGCAGAACTAAAATCGCGCTAAATAGTGCAATAAAGCTTTGCCATCTGCATGTGACTGAGCTTTCGCCACATGTTGCTGCAGCTTTCTATTTCTCCAATTCGCCGTCAAGCCACCTATAGTATCTATTCTTAAATACTCTTGTCATTCCAACTCTGACCACCACAATAAACAATTATAATTTTATATCGAGTGGCCTCTTAAGCAGTGAATACCTTACCATTGGAAGAGCTAACTTGGAAAAAAGGCTAAAAGAGGTGAAGCCAGGACCATTATAAAATATTAGGTTATTAAAAAAAATTCAGTTAGCTTAATGCAATAACAACACTACATACTTTTACAAACAACTGTAGTTAGTTAAACTTCACCGACATGTTAATTAAAATTTGGACTAATGTCGATTTTTTTTGATAGTAGACAATGTATTCATGTTTTGGGAAATAAGAAAAGATATTTTAAAAATATTTTGAATACCGTCTTTATCAATTAGATAAATATGGAAAGAACATCAATCATATCTATATTCTGTGCTTTAATTTTCGTTCATATTTTGTTGTTATTTACAAATTGTTATTATAACTTACAAATTGCGGTGCGTACTCCATCATTTCGTCATCGTATCTACCACCACTATCATCGTCGGAGCTTTTGAGGCCGCCGCCGGAATTGTTGTCGTGATGTGATGTTGAGGCATGTGCACTGCCACGCTTCGTCACAGTGGCTTCAGTAACGGGCGGCCACAAAGTAATGGTTACTAAACACAAACGCAACCAATTGCACATCAGCCAAAGACATATCGTTGCTGTTGTAGTCCTTATCGAAGGCCTTCCGTACATCCTTATCGACCTCAATGAACGCATTCTCGTTATGTGGCTTGAGTAATTAAGTGCGTACGTATGTGAAAAAGATTAAAAATATGAAAATCATGAATAATATCAGCCAGACAAATAGGTAAATTAGAACAACAACAAGTGCAATGAATGTACAAATTTCTTACTGGCAAAAAGTGGTTTTTTAAATCTCGACAATTTTAGACAAGAACCTTAGGTAATTGGAATAGCTACTTGCCGACCGCCTTGACATATGTTTATAACAAATGGAATAAAAACTAAATGTATACAGTAATGTGCAAAATCTAAACAACTTTTCGTAAAATCACGAATAAAGTTGTCCCCTACCTTTAAAAATGCTTTCTGTGAAATTCAATTTGCACTCATTTACACATTGGTATGTGTCCTACAAAAACACCAAATCACATTTACAAACTCTTCTATTAATAAAAATTAAATAAACAAAATTAACTACAAAAACCGCTAAAATTTTTCGTTTGTACACAACATTTTTATGATTTCCACGAAAGAAATGGTACTTTTCCAGGAATTTTGTGGAAGAAGCAAGTGTGCAAGGAATATGAAAGAACATTTTATTTAGTTTTGCGTAGTGATTGCGAACAGGTGATTGATTGAGTGTTAGTTGTAATATGGAGCACGCCAAATATGACAAAAGTTTCAAAAAAGATGTTATTGATCATTATAAACAAAATGTATCACAGTCAAAAATCGCAAAACCAATGGGAACATCGAAAACAACAATGTTAGAGGAAGGCCGCGCAAAACAACTGTTCGACAAGACAAGACCGGAAAATAACAAGATTACTTAAATAAAATCCATTTATTTCCTCGAGGGAAATATTGTCGACTTTCAATTTGAACGTACACTCCAATATTGAAGAAACCGATGCTTACAAAGCAACATTTGCAGAAAAGGTTTATTCATAAAAATGGTTTCTAAAATGTAATGATGGAATAAAGTACGTTAGACGCAAACTCAATGAGAAACTAAATCCACGGTTCTGTAAAGGTACACTAAGCACGGAGGGGAAAGTGTTATGATATGGACTTGCATTTCTGGTTTTGGATTGGACCATTTCATGAAATAGAAGGCATAATGGATCGCTTTGGCTACAAAAATGTTTTGGAGAACGTGATACTGCCGTATGCCAAATGGAATATGCCACTTTCATGGGTATTCCAACAGGACAATGACACGATGCGTTCTTCAAAATTGGTCAAGGAGTGGCTCCCAAACAGTAGGATCGATGTTTTCGATTGGCCGGCAGAGTTGCCTGACTTAAATCCCATCGAAAACTTATTATCGATATTGAAACGTCATGTTGGGAAAACACGGTTCAAAAACAAATCGGACACAGTTAAAATTACAATGAGAGAATATCACCAGCTCTATAACCTGGGGTGGGTTTTGGCTTCCTCTACAATAGTTCTCCACACCTCCTTGTTCTTTGCCAAGGTTCTTCAGTTCCTTGCATCATATTTTTTCTTGTTCTATGCTGTCAATTAGACGCTTACGTGGCCTTCCCGTTCTTTTGCAGGCCAGCAGCCTATACTGCATAATTAGTGTCTGTATTCATTTTTAAGACATGCCCAATCCATCTAAGGCGCTGTGCTTTTTTTACATATTTGACTATGTCTTCGCCTTGCATAAGCTGTAATAGTTGTGCGTTATTTCTGATCAAATATTCTCCTTCTGTTGTAAGTCTTGGACCAAATATTTTCCGCAAGATCTTCCTCTCGAAGACCCTTAGTGACTCTTTCTCAGCACTCGTCAGTCTTGACTTAAAAAGCTTGTGTGGGCATAGTACGTTTTGTTTGCAGCCAGAAGGCGACCTTGGATACATTCTCTACCGCTGTTGTCGTTCATCATAAGCACCACCAGATATGTAAACTTTTCTGCTCCCTCAAAAGTATACTGTCATATTTTTATCGGGCGTCCTCCTCTTCGTCCTGAGCTTCAAGAAAGAGTCATATACTTATTCTTATGATCGTTGACTACAACACTAACTGCCTTAGTGGATGTCATAATGTTGGGGAACAGTTCCTCCAGGTATCTTTGGTTTCGCTACAACCAGTCCCGAGCGGTTAAGTACATTGCCAGAAGAGGTGTAATTTTTGACTGCAAAATGCAGGCATAAGTTGAATACAATTGTTGATAAGCTATCCTCTTTTCTTACTCCAGTGCTTAACTCAAAACTTACGGTATTTTCTTGTGTTATCAAAATTTTGGTCTTTTAGTGTCCTTTAACGTTGCCATTGTCAGTTTTGTTAGATTTTTACTAAGGCCCACGTTTGAAAATACTACAGGAATTTTTCGGCGAATGATGCTATCGCAAGCTTGCCTAAAATCTATAAAATGCATGTGTACGTCTATGTCAAATTCATATCATTTTTCGAGGTATTGCGTCAACACAAATATTCGATCGATAACAGATCTCCCTGGTGGTTGGCTGCTAAAAACAGATTAAGACGAGCTTTCAGTATACGCTCAAATATTTTAGAGAAACCACACAGCAGACTGATTGGGCGGTAGTATATTGTTGAATCAGGAGATTTTCCCGGCTTTGGTATAGCCACAATTTAAGCCACTTTCCAAGTAGTTGGAAAATATCCTAGTTTAGCGCATAGACTTAGAATTCGCGCAAACTATGCTAAAGTTACTTTAGGAATATTAGAAAGACATGCATTGGGTATTTGGTCTGGGCCAGGGGCTTTTCTCTTCTAGAGAGAACGAATAACTTCCTGAATTTCATCGAGGGAAATGCTAGGTAAATTAATGTTAACATAATTTTCTAGAACCCTAATCGAATTTTCCACTAGTGCGACAGTTTTTGGATCGGATAGCGATCATTCATTCAGGTTGTGATCTATTTCAAAAATTTCAGCTAAGATATTAGCTTTTTGTTCTCTATTTGTAAAGCTCTGATCGTTTTAGCGAAAGCTGGGTATAAATTGCTGCTTGTTTTTTATTACTTTCGCAATTTTCCAAAACGCTTTAGTATTAGTTCCTAAATTAGCAAGTTTAGAGTTCCAACTAATGTTCTTGTGTTGGAAAATTTTTAGTTTAATAACACAGTTAAGGTGATTTAACTTCGCTTTAAAAGTTGGTTGCTTTGTTCGTATCCACTGTCTTTGTGTATCATTCCTGATTTTTATTAAGTCAGTAATGAATGCAGGCAGCTTGAAGATGCGCTAATTCTTTGGCTTTCTAGGAAGAGCAAGGTTCATAGGCATCGATAACATCTGATTTTAGATTGTCTATCAATTTGTCAATCATATCGGTCGTAGCGAGGAGATCATTTGGAATGTGCATCCTTCTCTGAGAAGCAATTCAAAGGAAGTGCATAAACTTCCTCCAATCGGCTTTGTCAAATACGATTGCAGATACGATTCAGTCTCATTATTAGTGTGGGAAGTTAACTTACAGAAAACTGAAAGGTGGTCAGAAGATAAATCGTTGCAGACAATCCGTTCAGCAAGGCGTTGAGGAGAGTTGGTGATAAGCAAATCTAAGGTAGACGGATGACCTTTATGATTCGCTGATATATAAGTGGGATCGTTTGGATAATCTATGACAAACCTTCCATGAGAGGATAACTCTTGCAAAGAACTGCCCCAACAGTTCGCCCTAGAACAGTTCCATGCACGATTCCTGCAATTTAAATCGCCGCCTATGATGTAGCCGTCTATGCGCGAAAACTTTAGCAGGTCGGACTGGAACATACCTTTTATGTGGTTACTATCACCGAAAGTATCACTGCATCAAAATGTTTATGTACTCCAATATTTTCTATTAGATGAGTATTAATGATAACAAGCTGCTTATGCCTAATAGTGATTTTGATAAAGATCGCGTATTCGTCAGGTCTGTATATGGTGAAATCAGAAAGATTGAAACGATCTCTTGGCGTTAACCATGTTTCACTGAGTAGGCAAATGTCGACACTGTTTTGAATTATAAAATTTAAGAGTTAAAGTCTTTTATTGCGAACGGCATGCGCATTCCATGCCCTTAACATATAATAAGTTATCTTTCTTATTTGCTAGCATAGACATACTTAATAGTTAGTTAAGTAATTCCAGTAAACTGTTCACTCTTACTAGAACAACGACTTAGTTTCTCAATTAGCTCAGTTGTGATCGCGGTGATTTCGTCTACTGTGAAGAGATCATTTGTTGCTTGAGCTGTGGGCTCTTTTAAACCGTTACTGAGACTAGCGGGCTTAAAACTTTGGTATACAGCTGGTTGAGCCAAAGTGAGACCGATGCTGGAGTCATGAGTTGTCGATTAGCGGTTCTAACGGCAGCTGGAAAGTTGTCGTTGTAGTTTATGTTATTGTAACAAGCGTTGTTGTTGCGTTTGGTCGGCTGTTTATAATTTGGTGCTCTTTTTGCAGTATAGCAATATAAGAAGCGCGACACGGGCACGATGGATCAGTGGCGGGGTGATCACCTTTACAGTTTGTACATTGGAACGCATTAGAGACTGTGCACGAAAAAGTTTGGTGTTGTCCAGCGCAGGGGGCACATAAAGTATTGACATGACAACTCTTGGAGCCATGACCAAAGAGTTGGCACTTGTAGCATTGAGTAACTTTGCAAATGACCTGGACTTAAACTCCCAGCGGACTTTGGTGTGATTAATACAGGAATGCTCCTTGCTAAATGTTAATAGCTGAAGCGTTATAGATTTAGATTTAAAATGTACAACATACAATAGTATTTTGTAGCCATTACACGTTGTTTTACCCACTGTTTTTACATCAGTATATAGAAGACTATTGAACATGGATTTGATCTCTTTGTTGAGTAGTTTATCCATTCCAGACAATACTACATTGTAGGGCTTCGTCTCTCTATTCTCATAAGAGAAAAATTCTATGTTTAGTCTTTTAATTTCATGGCAGATAATATTGTGCCATTCGATTGTGTTTACGAATACCTTAATTCCAATCGATATGATTTTAACAGAGTAATCTCTTATGAAGACACTTTTTAAGATATCGTGAACCTGCTTAGAGGTTCTCTTAAGAATGATCATTGATGGTACCTTGACCTTAGCAGGAGGATTGGAGGTAGATTGCTCGATGCTGTCATCTAAAACTAAATCATCTTCGTCTTCATCGTCATCCATCACAGTTTGGAGAGGGCAAAAATAGTTGGAGAACTGGCTTTTGTCAGATGATGACTTTGCACCTCTTTGCTTTAAGCATTTTGTTCATAACTGATGCTTTAATTGCATCACTACTTATCACTTGATGCTTAATTGTTGCTGCTCTTGATTTTGTTTCGAACTTATTGATCTGTACTCGGGGAATGGTGAAGAATAAGACAGCGACTAATTCGAATGACCGCTCGATTCGACAGTGTGTCGACGATAGAGATATATTGTTATTCAGTGTTCAGTAATATTGGAGCTGTCATTCACGAATTCTGGTCACCGTTTTTCCGGCCAAATCAGAGTAACACAACCAAAGTAACTAGTAACAAAATTCTGATTGGGCCTTAACAAGTAACACCATTCTGTTGTGGCCTTAAGTTCTCTCTGGTGTTGATACACACAGATACATTATTAACATAAATTCTAAAATTTTCGCTTTGAAGTTTATTTATTTAGTAGTGGCCCGGGGAAACGTCGTTTTGCCCGTTCTTGTATGTGATGCTTTTCTATGGTATATGGTGCGTTCAAAGATAATACTCCCTCTTACCCTATCAGCGTGAATATCAAAAGCAACTCACAAACACAAATGCAAAAACGAAGAAAAGGCATAACAGAAACAACCAAAAAGTCGTACGAAACCTTTTATGCTTGTGCTGCTTTTCAAATTAATTTATATTTATATTATTTCTTTATTTTATTTTAACTTACTTATTATTTATTAATTTTTATTTATTTTATTAATGTATTCAAAATTTTTCTTTTTTTTTGAATTCACTTCCTTTTCCATTTATTTTATTTCATATTTATTTTCATTTTATTAATCATTTTCTCTTATTCTACGTATCTTGTACGCGGCCTAAAAAAACTCTAGTTTATATTATTTTGCTTTATTTTATTTTTGTTACCTACGGTTTCAATACTTGGCGCAAATCGGGGTACTATAATCCGGCATGCACCAATAAAGACAACTTTAATGATGACAAGCTTAGATGGGGTCTCTTATTGAATGTGTGAAAACATCGTCCAACTAAAGTGAGCTAGGTTGATTGGTCATGGCCATGACCGCCTTTACGGTACGGCTAAACCTGCAAGTGGTGGCATCAAATGGTCTTTCTCCACTTGCTACAAACGCCAGGGGGACTTCTCAATAATGTACCACCGTATGCGAAATAAATACCAAACATTAAGAAATTATTCACTGAGCTCGCCTCAAAGTTTAATGCTGTGGCAAACATTTATATGGAGTACTCTTTTGACTCGACTTCAACGGCTAATCCAGTACAACTGCCGCCATTATCCCCTAATAATCTTGCGTCTACCACAGCACCACTTATTCCTTTTTCGTCCCCTCAACCTCTTTCTTGTCATTCCCCACCAACTTGTTTTATTGCTTCCCAATCTTTGCCCACTTATTCTTCTGAACTTTCTTTAATATCTGCCCAATCGTCCCATCCCTCTCCAATTCCAGTAGCTCCTTCAGAGGGGATTACTACTACTTCATCTGTTGCTTTCAACTTTCCCACCACCACTTGTTCGTCTTCCTCTATTCCATGTCCTAATACTGTGACTTCAGCTTCAACTTCTCCAACTTTTTCTCCTTCTTCCCAACTTTTACCCATTTATTCTTCTATACCTTTCTTCTATATCTACCCAATCGTCCCATCCCGTAACAATTCCACTAGCTCATTCTACCATTAACCCCTCTACTACGTCTTCATCCATCTCTTTCAACTTTCCCTCTACTACTTCTTCGTCATCATTTATTATCTGTCGTACTACTGTAATTTCAGCTTCATCTGCTACTGAAATCACTTGGTCCTCCTGTAGTTTGTCTCCCCCTAACAGCTCTTCACAGTATAATACTGCCTCTACTCCAGTGCCATGTATTTTGAAGGTGTTGGAATCTCGTAAACATGTTTTTATTTCGAGGTTGGATAAGGACCTGTGAAGACGTTGAACGCATATATCATCAAAAGCATGCAATTTTATATGAATATAAATATTCATAACTCAAGCTTTCAGTTTCTTTCAAACTTTCAGTTTCTTTGAAGTTTCAGTTTCTATGGAAGTAATTTCTGTCATTTGTGACCCTAAATTCTGTGTCCATATGGTGTTTCATGAGTTTATTCCCAGGAAAAAAGTTAGGCCATTGCCGGTTACCTTACCAGCCACTTTTTCTGCTAAATTGTTCGCGTCGTATAACATATTAATTGCGTAATTTACTTCCTGAACTAGTAACCTATACTGTTTCTCCTTATTTGAATCTTCTTTGTCATTTTATGTAGTGTATTCTAAGTTGAATCTTAGCTTTAGTTTAATTTTGCCTGCTTATTTACTTAAGGCCGAAGGCTGATGATGTTTGTATCTTTAGACATTAGCTTTGGTATCGCATGTTCACAAAAGTACTTAGCAATTAAAACCAGCTGAGCCCAGTTTACTATGTAACTGCAAACCCCATGTTTATACTCTAATTATAAAAAAAAAAATTAAAAAAGGGCGTGCATCAGTGTTAGAGCTAATCAATGTAAAAAAATTAAAAAATACTTGCAATTAACATTATGTATGTACGTTGTCTTAAGTAGCAGTTAATTATCCTATCCGTTAAGCATCTTTAGCAACGTAAGTCTTCTCAGTTAGTTAAATAAAGTGGATGGATTTGTTATGAAGAGCTTTGTGTTTCATTATTTTATACTAACGTAACTCGCGCATATAGAGCATCAAAGGTAGCGACGGATAAAGGTTATCGAAGTAATAAATGTGGTGCTTGAAATTTTTGTATGGTTTTGGTTAATCGTACAACAATGTTTGCCGAAGTAATAATATATGTGTGACGAGGCAAGATCACTTTATCACCTACACCACTGTAGAACTCAAAACCGTAAGCATAACCAAAGGAATAGCGTAAGATAAATAGCTTAATACCCCAGTTGTTTGGCTTATTAGGCATATAATGGCGCATGCGGTGCTTCATTTTGGTGCTGCACATTTGATCGTCGGCAAAAAGGCGAGCTTGCTTAGACACGGAGTTAAACCTTTGTTTAAGACAATCTATAAATTTACGCGTGCGATAGAGTCGATAGTAGAATGGTTCAATCCTTTTGATCAGCTGTCTCTCATCCCCCAGTGAGAAGTACTGCGTAATTGCTTCAAATTTCCTTCTTGACATGCATTTTTCTATAGGTACAAACGCGTTTTTCCCATGTAGGTTTTCAAATACGGATAGCGATAAATGGACGTATACATCAAAATTGCGATTTAATGGTGGATATCGTCAATGTTCAATGTGATACTATCAGTTACAGCTGCGCGCATGGTTTCCTCTACGATCATATTCATGATTTCTGCATTGAAGAAATAGCAAAATAGCTGTAATGGAGTTTTGAGCGTCATTGTACTAGCTGGCAGCGAAGAATCTAGTCGGTAAGCTACGTTGTTGACATGACACTACATAAATTGCTGTCGCCATTGATTGTCGCGAAGATTGATTAATTTAAAACGATACCTATTTGATGGAAGGCGCGCATTAGGTTCCAAGCAAAGATTTCTGAGAGTAAAAAATAGAAACTGTTTTTAAACGGACTTAATCAATGTACCTTTGATATTGAGGATTCCAATCGCAAGACTCATATTCAACAATAGGTCTAACAAGTGGGGTGTACAGCACTTTGGTTGTATGAGGACCATTAAATTTCTTAGACCAGCTTTTAATACAGCCAAGGAGACCTCTGGTCTTAGAGACTGAAGAGGAAATGTGAGTGCCGAAATGCAACTTTTAGTCAAACAAAATTCCAAGGTCAATAAATTGAAAGACGTGTTTCAAACTATTACCTTTGATGTAGTATGAGTTTGAACTTAAAACTCCACGCAGATATGACATAGCTTTACATTTATTAGAGGTAAGAGTAATATAATTAGTGAAACACTAAGTAGAAAGGAAGTCTAAATCACTCTGAAGAAGAATCCGCTAAGAGGGGCAGTTGAGGCATGAAAATCGATTAATGTCGTCTGCGTACATTAAAACATGGGAGTGTTCGATGACAGTAGGTAAGTCGTTGATGAATATATTGAAAAGTAAAGGTCCGTGATGACTGCCTTGAGTGCCGCCAGACGTTACAATAATAGGTTTTCATATAGAAGACTTCAAAAATACACTTTGAGTTCGACAATCAAGATAAGATGAAAGCCATCGAACTAAGGGTAGAGGAAAACCAAATGATTTTAATTTTTTTAAGAGTAGAGTATGCGATACTATGTCAAAAGCTTTGCTGAAATCAGTGTAGATGAAATCGGTTTGACTACTTACCGTTGCGAGAAGTTGCGGTTATAGATAGAGTTAACGGTTCTTCACAAAACCATGCTGAGATGTACTTAAAATTGCATGTATAGAGTACCACAACTGATCCGTAATAATTTGGTCAAGCATCTTAGGAATAGCGCACAGCTTGGCAATACTTCTATAGTTGGAGATGTCGGATTTACTGCCATTTTTGAATAGAGGAATTATACAACACAAATTTTTATTGTGAATATATAGAAATATTGTCAGGACCAGGACTGAATGAAGATATGATAGATTCTAAATAACGCAAAACAGAGTCATTGTCAATAGTACGCAAACTAAAATTATTATGTTCATCAATTTTATAGGGTGTACCATTTCTACAGGTACAATTAGTATACGTACTTTGGAAAAGTTTTGCGAATGTGTTCGCTATTCCCTCATAGGAGTCATTTTAAACTCCCACAAATTATACACAAGCTGCAAATGACTCTGACTTTTTGTTAGTATTGATGAATTTAAAGAATTGTTTAAAATTTTATTAATATTGAGTTTTACTTTACAAAGGTAATAATAGAAACAAACTGTATTTATCTGATTAAATTTAAAATAATCTGCTGAGTAATTAAAATAATCTACTAGAGAACCAGAGCATTTAAATTTTTAAATAAGCGATTTCTGGCGTTTTTAAGTTGATTCAATTCTCTAGAAAGCCACGAAAGTTTGTTGGAATTGTCAGAAATATTAATTTTGGGTACACTTTTTTCAATGTAACTCATCATAGTTGTGTCGAAAAACAGCTCAGCTGCATCAATATCGGAAAAAGCACTGAACACTGACCAGTCAGTGCAAGCAATAATGGAATCAAGACGATAAAAATTTTTTATTGAAAATTGAACACTCGTTACAGCTTGGCAAAAGCAAAATTAGAAGCAGACAAAGGGTGACTAAGGCTTACAATCACCTTAAGGGTGGGCTGATAGGCATCTTCAGGAATTGACAATGGAGAGCATCCCACATCTCTGTCTGCATCTGATTTTTCTTATGCTGAGCCAAGAAAAGCTTTTAATTTTAATCATACTAGTTTCAATTATCCATCTCATTGCTTGCTTCCACGGAGTTGTCAATACTAAGTTCTTCTTCTGATATTGATACTGCCGCCCAGTTTTTAAGTATGCTGTATAATATCAATAATGTGTTCCTAAAATGCATGTTACTGATAACCTTACCAAGACGGACGCTGTTTTGGTTTTGTATAAATTTGCTCCGTCAAAAAATATTAGGAACCAGTTCTTTAAAAATATAATGGTTATTGATCCGCAATCGATTATGCGAATCAAGCCACGGCTCTTAGCAAACCAAATTTTTTTTTTTTTATCAACTAAGTAGGTACGCAATGACCACACACTGATCTCACATGGGGCAGGCCCAGGTGGTATCAAAACTCACCCAGTCACATAGACTGGGCTCAGCTGGTCTTAATTGCTAATATCTTTAGTGATCATGCGATACCAAAGCTAATGTCTGCGTACTAAATATTTGGCAACAGATAAAACATCATCAGGCACTAACATAATCAGCATGCAAGATTAAACTAAAGTTAATATTCAATTTAGAATTCAATACCTACAATAACATAGACTATTTAAACAAGGAGAAAAAATGCAGGTTACCATTATAGAAAATAAGTTGTGCATTAATTCAACGATGCCAACAATTTAGTTTTTATAACATAAGAAGAGGTGGGAGGAGCAGCACACGCAAAGTCGGTATGGATCATGTTGCAAATAAGAAGCTCTACAAAAGGGAAAAGTAATAGGAGAATAGTTTCTAGTTGGACGTGCTGGTACACTAAAGTTAATCATTCTAAGTAAGAAAGGTGAGTTAATACTACCATAAATGAGGTTATACATAAAAGTTACACCAGTGACTGTTCTATGACTAGACAAGGTAGGGAGGTTGATCAATTTAAGACGGCACCGATAAGATGGTATGCAAGCATTAGGATCCCAGTGAAAGTTTTTGAGAGCAAAAAGTAGAAATTGCTTTTGCACCGACGCAATACGATCAACAAACATCTGATTTGGAGGATCCCAGACACTAGACGCATACTCCGGAATAGGTCTTACCAGTGAAGTGTATAGTACTTTGGTAGTATACGGATCTTCAAATTCCTTAGACCAGCGTTTAATAATAAATATGTTGAAAAGCAAAGACCCCAAATGACTGCCTTGGGGAACACCTGAGGTTACCTTTAAAGACTTAGATATTGAAGACTTAAAAATTACCCTTTGAGTGCGATGATCAAGGTAAGATGCCAGCCATCGAATCAATGGAGAAGGGAAACCAAAACTTTGAGTTTGGTTATTAGCAACGCATGCGATACAGTATCGAAAGTAGATAACATCAGTTTGGCTACCTACCGAGAAGTTGTGACTGACAATAGAAGTAAATTCCAACAGAGTGGTTACCGTTGAACGGTTCTTTACAAAACCATGCTGAGATATACTCAACAATGGGCGAATATAGAACTGTAGATGATCAGTGATAATCTGCGCAAACAACTTAGGAATTGCACACAGCTTGGCAATACCTCTTTCGATATATCAGACTTACTACCCTTTTTGAATAAGGGAATTATATAGTATTCTTTAAAACCATTTGAAATAGACGAAGTAATAAATGATAAATTAAATAAGGGGAATATATAAGTTTTCAGCACAGCTTTTTAAGATACAACTAGGAATATTGTCTGGACCAGAAGAAAAAGAAGTTTTAACCAATTTTAGATATCGTAAAACAATACTGCCGTCAATAAACGGCAAATTGAAGTGATTAAATTCATCAATTTTATAAGGGTAAGGAGAACTATTTCCACAGGCCCTATTAGAGTAGATACCCTGGAAAAATTTAGCAAAAATTTCGCAATCCCATCATCAGAGCTACTTGCAACTCCATCAAACTACATACTAGTTGGAAATAATTGTTTGTTTTGCTTTTAATGAATTTAAAAAAATTCTTGGGATCTCGATTAATATTTACTTTTACTTTGCGCAAATATCTACTATAGCAAGATTGATTAGAAATGTTGAATTTACGACGAGCCGCGGCATAACTCGCATAATCAGTTGCGGAAAAAGAGCGTTTAAATATTTTAAATAACCGATTTCTATTATTTTTTAGACGGACCAAATTTATACAAAACCAAGGCTGACGCTTAGAATTGTCGGTAACATGCACTTTAGGCACACATTTATTGATATAATCTAGCATAGTCGTGTTGAAAAACCACACGGCAGTATCAATATCAGAAGAATAACTTTATATTGACCAATCCGTGGAAGCAAGCAATGAGTTGAGACGATTAAAATTAGTATGTTCAAAATTAAAAGCTTGTCTTGGCTTAGCACAAGTTGAATCAGATGCAGACAGAATTTGGTTAAGAGTTAGTGTCACCTCAAGTTTTCATAGCAATTAGTAAACACAAGGGAAAGAGTGCTAACGATGCTGTGAGATATGTAATTTATTTGCTGGAGTGAGATATCCAGCAATAAATCAAGAAACTCGCTACAAATGGATGGAAATAAAATATTGGATTCGTTAGAAGTAATCCAGTCAATAGTGGAAAGATTGAAATGACCTACGACGGGCAAGATGTCAAAATCATTTACATAATTTGATATTCATAGCGTTCGCATGCTATGTATAGATAGAGTCAGATGACGAAGAAGGGACATAAGAGGAGGTTATAAATATATTTTAACTATTTAAGGATATTGTTTGGGTATGCGCACCGCTCAACAACCGTACCATTAATTTAGGGTTACATTAACTTAGCATTAAAATATGTTCAAATTTTTTGTGGAGTGTAGCATGCAGCTGTTAGCGACTGGAAACGTTCTCAGCTGTTATGCTAGGCAGATCGTTTTGTTTATAAATAGTGCTCCAGATTGTTAAAAGTGAACCATTGCTATTAAAAAGGGAATGTCGTAGATTTCAAGAAGTGTTCGACTGTTATTTCGTTTTGGGGCAGTTGAAAGATTTGCTTACGTGTAATTGTGGTTTCGTTTTCGGGCTGCTTCAGTGCTTATTTCTAACAGCGCCCTAACAGCGTTCTTTTTGATTACGTTTTGATTCGCACTCAAGGTGTCACGGGAAAGCCCGTGGGCTACACAGATATCTTTACACAAATGAATTCTAAATCTTCAGTACCATCAAGAGATAACAAATTTGAAGAATACGAATAAAGAACAGAAATAAGGACACCGCCACCTCTACGCCCGATACGAACTTTCCGGAACGTTGAGTAGGGGCTATTTAAAAGTTCGGCGATGAGAACGTTGCGACTAAGGCAAGTTTCAACAAAAAAAGAAGCTGTTACAACATCGTTCAACATTTTGGTAATGAAGTGATAGTTTAGAAAAAATGTTTATTTTTTATATTTTATTAATATTTATATATTATCTGTTGTAGGTAAGGTGACACGACTTTTTGCACTTAGGACAAACTCATGGACCACTATATGAGCAGGCCAGAAGTTAGTGTTACAGATGACGGAAAATGCATCAGCAGAAAGTGAAAGTACGAAGAAGCTTTATCTAGGGCTGGTAAAAGTAAACTTGCAAATTTAAACTTTCGAAAGACTGACTGATTTGGAACACAAATAGCGTGAAATGTCATCACAAGTTGTTTCAATTTAAAATATGGAAATGAAAACCTGTTTTCGAGGCTCCAAGACCTTTAGAGTACACGGTAATGAAGTACTTGCTGTATTAGTTTGCAAAGAATTCTTAGAAGAAGAGGAATCAGAAGATGAGTTATAGGACTCGGCAGAAGATGAAGCTATATTTACGTAGAAGGAATAGTGAAGGAATATGGCCTATCAGTAGAAGTTAAGATAACGGTAACAAATGGCGGAGTAGAAGGAGGATTATGAGTAGAAGGAGGTAATGTAGTGGGAGCGGGATGGGGAAGTTGGGTAGGTATAGGAGCAAATACAGGAGAGTAAGTGGTTATAGATTGGGCAGGAGTGGAAAGAGTAGTAGAACAAGGAGTAGGTTGCGTAGTTGAAAAAGAAATAAGTGGCGTTTTAATAGGCACAAGGCCGTGAGGAGCAGGCGGCGGTTTTTGCACTGGCTTCGGTTGAATAGGCATGTCGAAAGTATATTCGGTGAACATTTAAGCCCCGGCATCAAACTCAGAAGAGAGCTGACCATATAATACGAGCGAATTTCTTTCGTAAACGAAGATACATGGCCACTAATTTACCCACCTAAAGCCGCATACAGAATAGGTTTTGCAATACAAACAGTCGTGATCACGACCGATCAAACCCTAACTTTTCAAATGGGCTACATTTTCGCATAACCAACAAGATGCGCCTCTAAATTTATTTAAAAAATGTAACGAATTTGCGGAAAATATATAAAATTCTAATATCAACACAAGAAACAGAAAAAGAGAAAAATTAAAGAGCACAAAAAGCTTTCATTACAAGTGAATAGAATAGCATATATAATAACAGCTCAACAACGAGCAAGTAAAACATCAATAAAAGAGGGCGTCTAAGAAAGCAGAGGAGAGTGTAAGAAAAAAATATAAAAACAACTCACCGGAATATCAAGCAAGAAGAAAAAAAACATTACCTAACGAAATATTTTTGGCATTGAAATAAATTTGACACTAACATTTTATATTTTTGGCCTATGGCAGCAGCCAGTGTGCAGTGACGAGCATCACAAAAGGAACTGCCTAAGCTCTCCAACATGTCCACAAATTCCGGGGTCATTGCACAATCCGAGGATGATAGTATGGGGCATCATTATTTAGCGTTCAGTAAAGTTAAGTATATACACTTAAAATACTGGGATGTCTCTTCTAGTTCCTTAAATATCACTTACTTAAAACTTTAGCCGTTAGGGCTTCGATGGCCGCCGCAAGCCAAGAGTTTGTGTTTGGTGGCAAGCATTGTCTCGTTTTTAGACGAAGCTTGTCCTGGGCGTAGAAGTTCCAGGAGAGAATAATTGTTTTGATTGCTTGGAATAGTTTTAACTTATTTGCCTATTTTGAGCCGTGTGAGAAGAGAATTTAGCAAATAAAATTCCGGCACGTACCATGGCTGCCGAAACAAATTGCAGCCTCTTATTAAACACTTTTCTAATCTTCCCGTTGGTGTTTGTAAGTTGTAATTTGTAACCAAATTTTTGAACGAGATTTTCATCCACGTATTAAGGACCGATGACTATACAATAATTTAATTAATTCGTCTTTATGACCTATGGTAAACCATGGTAATTATGTTACGTAAATATGACTATTTTTTAAATTTTATTCTTCCTCTTATTCTAACTTCGAATCGATCAGCTATTTGCTTAGCCCTCCTTATTAGTACATAGTTGACATGCATACAAAATGTAATGTGGCTTAAATATCAGAATAAGTTATTTTTAAAAATCATATCACTTAACATCAAATATGAATGTATAAGGCCTATCTTGATTTTTAATAACATTTTACAATGATTTCTTAGTGTATAATTCACAAATCTATTAAAAAAAACGAAATTGCAACAAAATAATTATACCATATGGCATCTCTACAAGAAACAACACAACTGAATGTCGATAGCCACATTACACCTCTCTCGCTCGCACTGCATATGCCCATTTTACAAACTTTTAACAAAAGAAGAGTACATTGTCCATTATAATATATAAATCGACTATTGTACAGATTAGTATTTAGGACAAGTGGGTGAATCGTTCGAATGCTGGGAAAGTTTGAGTTGGTATTTTCTGCTTAAATTGATTTTATCCTCATCTACTGTCTTAATTCTTACGTCTCGATGAAGGACCGTGTTGGTAATATACCATTGGGCTTTCGTGATGGTGCGAATACTTTTTGATTGTTGCATCTGGATTAACTTTATATTTGATTTTTGGCAACTCCCCATATTTCGGCTTCATATGTCCAAATTGGTTTAATAATTGTCTTATAGATTAGGAGCTTGTTTTCAAGTGAAATGTTTGAATTTGCATTAAGCAGCCAGTACAGTTGTCTTACTTTCATTTTGGTTTGGTCACTCTTTTTTTGTATATGCTGCTTCCAGTTTAGTTTACTGTCAATATATAATCTTAACTACTTGGATTCTTTTTGAATAGTTACGTCGTCTCCGTCAATATTTATATTTCAATTTCAATTTATATCGACTATAATAATAATAATAATAATAATAATAATAATAATTTAAGGCCTTCTACTAAGAGTAAAGATTGTAAATACATTTTTCTTAAAGTAAATGTAAATATAATCAAGGAAAAAGAGGAAAAAAAACCTTAAAATAGTGTTAGGAATAAAACTAATAACTACCTTAACATTAGGCAACCAATACCGATAGACTAAGTGAGAACTTAGTTTTGGTGATGGTCGTTTGCGCAGGCTTGCCATATAATGGTTTTATTTAATTTATTTTATAATCATGCACTTAAGCATAAAAGTGCTAAAGTGGGCTTGCTGGAGCTTTGGTGACAATTTATGTGAGGTGATTTACAGGATGGAAGTTATTATTTAGTAATTGTATTTTGTCTTTTATCATTGAGATTCTAGCTTTTTGATGAAGGCGGGTGGTTGAATAAAAAATGGGAAAATTTAGCAATATTTCTAAGATATTATTTTGAATTCTTTGAGGAGGGTAGAGAGCAACGAAGATCCAGGTGCTTAATGTTGGCAAAGTATAGTGGAAGGTTCCGCCGTAGGCAGGGTCCACCGTACTGATAAGAATTAAATTTACATACTCGCACGTACATATATACTTAGGTCACAACTGTAATCACCTGTAATATTTTATATTACGCTTGCTCCCTTTCTTCGCTCGCTATTTAGTAGAACTATATGTTACTGAGCACTAGGTTACTGAACAGCAGTTGAAACGGAGAAAGTGGAAGCACGAACAATTTGAAAGCACATTCGCACAATCGCCCACATTCTATTTGATTATTAAAAAATAAAGTGGAGCTAACAGTTAAAATTCTACCTTGCCCCCTGCGGCTAACACCTACATTATTTAGATGGTCTCCGTACACGAAACGCGCTTTATTTTGAAAATATCCTCGCCTTGAAGAGCCAAAGAAGAGGCATATTCGTCGTTTAGTTGATAAATTTGAAGCCACCGGTTCAGTGCTCGATACTCCAGTGTCTGTACGCCAACGTGAAGCAAGGTCGACCAAAAATATTGCTGCGGCGGTCGGAAGTGTGCGCCAAAACCCGAAAGCCTCAATTACGCAATGTTGGCAAGGACTTGGCCTTTCAATGACCAGTATGAGTCCAATTTTGCATCGGGATTTTTGCATGCACCCGTATAAAATTCAGTTAACGCAGCAACTGGAGCCTACGGACCATTAGAAGCGCAAAATATTTTCAGATTAAGCCCCCAAGCATATCGCCGTTGATTCAGCGTCGACGCCCAATTTTGGATCAACGGCTTTTTTAGTAAACAAAACTGTTAGGTTTTGGGGAACCGACAGTAACCTCAAGAACAATATTCATGCCTAAATTCAGACCATGACCCTGAAATTATCCGCCCGAGTCATCCAAAATTTGATGATCCGTAGGCTTGCCAACGCAGTCGTAACGGCCATTTGAACGATGCCATTACCAATTCCATTACCAATTACATCAATTGTACTTTGATAATAAAATTTTGTTAAAAATCAAAGCGGTTTGCGTTTTATTTAAAAAAAAAAAAATCCATTCTTATTGGAAATCCATATACCTTCCCCATGATGTGCACATATTTTTCTGACAATATAACATCTTTCAAACGAATAAATTATATTTAACGAATTTTTTGAGTTTCGCCACTCCTTAGTACTTTCTTCGACCAGAGAGGTAAACCTATGATATTTTAATAAATTATGTATTATGAGCCTAGAAGTCTGGTTACGTTTTTTATCTGAGCTTCTTTATCTAATTTTCGCAAACATATATTAAATAATACATAGTAAAATTTGTTTGCGTTTACACTTATTATATTAACCAAATCTGATAACATTACAAGCTAGCTGCAAAAGGCAACTATACAAATTTCATGAAAATCTGGCAAATACTATAAAAGTTCTAGCTGTTTTAATGAAGCTGCTAGCTGGATAAGAAATCACGTCTAACTGGTTTGTTAAATTTAAATTAAAAAAGCCCACAAAATACTTTTGACAAACCGTAGAGTGAAGTTTGCAGGTGATGGCTGACACTCTAAACATATCCTAGGAACGTGTGAGCTTCATTGTGCATGAAAATTTATTTTTAAACAAGCTGTTTTCGAAGAGAATGACGCGGTTGTTAACAGTGGACCAAAATCAACATCGAGTTGGTAACTCCTAGCGCTATTTGGAGCTGTTTCGGCGAAATAAAAAAGACTTTTTGCATCGGTACGTAACGATGGACGAGACTTCAATTAACCATTATACGCGAAATTTCAAACGGCCTCAGCGCAGTGGACAGTAGCCTTTGAATTTTGCCAAAGCAGCTAAAAGCGCATTGATTGTTGGCAAGGTTATGGCATCCGTGTTTTGGAACAGTCACAGTATTTTGTTTATCGACTACGTTGAAAAAGGCAAGACAATCAATGCGATCGCTACATAACCCAACAAAGAACTCATCATGTGTGTTATCCGGTTTATCGTACGCTCAACTAGCTAAAGATAAGAATGACAACAATAATGGCGAAAAGAATAAGAAGGAACAACTCACGAATCCAACCAATGAATACATAAGTAGACGCATTGACATAAGTACTGACATTACTGAGATGAAAGACCTGATGAAACAATTGTTTGAACAAGTCACAGATATGATAAACGTCATAACAATTCTCATATCGAAGATGGACAAACAAAATGGAAACTAAATTAAGGATCATAACTTGGAATGCAAACGGACTGAAAAACCATATTGACGAACTACAAATACTTATTCATGACAACAACATTGACATAGCCCTAATCTCGGAGACAAATTGCACAAACAAACACTTCATACAAGTTAGAGGGTACAAAGTGTATACCACAAACCACTCCGATGGCACAGCGCACGGTGGAACAGCCATAATTATTAAGCAGTGCACAAAGTACGACGAGCTTGAGCCATATCAGCATAACTACATACAAGTGACGAACAGTCAAATTAATGATCTCGTAGGACCACTCACAACATCTGCTGTATATAGCCCATCTAAGCGTAATATTGCAGACACAGAATATAAGAATTTCCTCAACTCTATTGCACAACGCTTCATCGCATCCGGTGATTACAACGCGAAACACACTATGTGGGGATCGAGGCTAACGAACAAAAAAGGCAAAAATCTCCTCAGCGCTATGCAGTTCACAAACTCTAAACACTTGAGTACAGGCGAACCAACATATTGGCCAACAGACACTAATAAAACACCTGACTTGATAGATTTTTTCATTTCAAAGAACTTTGACATTCGGAAATGTAAAATCTTATCACGATTCGAACTCTCGTCAGACCAAAACCCTATAGAATTTATATATGACCCGCACGTTACGCCTACAATGCAAATAGACTTTTGTACAACAACAGAACTGACTGGCATACTTATAAGGAATACATTGACATTAATTTAATGTCCGACATCCCTCTTAAATCATATGAGGACTTCGAGTCTGCGATACTATGACACAACACTCCTAAGTGCTCATAAAAACATAAATACTGCAACATCCATGTTGCAAGTAGACTTTAATACAACACTTGACTGGCTTAGAAAGTGGCATATTAAAATAAACAAAAACAAAACAGTACAAGTTATATACACTACTAAGACTAGATTCACACCAATCCATATAAATATTGACGGAGTCGACGTAACCATTCAAAAAGGAGCCAAGTACTTAGGATTATATACTGACAGTAAACTAAACTGGAAACACCATATACAAAGAAAGCGTGACCAAATCAAAATGAAAGTAAGACAACTGCACTGGCTGCTCATACCAAATACAAACATTTCAATTGAAAACAAACTCCTAATCTATAAGACAATTATTAAACCAATTTGGACATATGGAGCCGAAATATGGAGAGTTGCCAAAAAATCAAATATAAAGTTAATCCAGAGGCAACAATCAAAAATTATTCGCACCATCACAAAAGCCCAATGATATATCACCAACACGGACCTTCATCGAGACCTAAGAACTGCGACAGTAGATGAGGAAATAATCAATTTAAGTAGAAAATACCAAACCAAACTTGTGAATACATTACCATTAGATGAACTAACTTGGCAACGTAGACTAAAAAGGGTGAGACCAGTGGACCTCACATAACACATTACTTAATAATTGTTAATTGGGTTTATCTTTAATTGTTTATTTATTGTTAAAATACATGTATTGTTAAATTCCAGTCACAACACGACTTTACAAACTGATTGTAAAATTGAAATTCACCCACTTGTCCTAAATATTAATCTGTACAATAGTCGATTTATTTTTCTATAATAGACAATGTTATCTATATAAATGGAATAATTTTGAAAATACGTTTTTAACACGGAAGGCAGTCCCCAAATTCCTTTAATGTTTATTTACCAGAGAATTGTATGAACCGATTTTTCATTTATAAATAGAATATTGGTAACAAAATGTATTGTTTACGGGCTAGATCCGTCAACCGTTGATTTGCCATCGATTTGTTGATTTGTGGAAACAGAGTAATGAAACATTTGTGTCTTAACTTTCAGACAACTGTTGTTGAGTTTGTTTTATTCTGTACCTACGACTTCGTTGATTACTAATTGAAGTATGTATGTTCAGCGATAAAACGGGGATGTACCATAGTAATTTTTTGGATTAATAATAAAAATTTGAATATATAAAATTTTGTCAATGAGCTTTTTGTATATACGCAAAACTGAATAATTTAAATAAAACCCAGATGTTCTCGAACCTTACAGATCAGAACTACATGCATTTGTAACAAAGCACAAACAATTTTATATGTGTAGATAGTTAAACTCAATAGAAAAACTAAATACACTTTTTCACGGTTTCGTAATCACTTGTTATTTTATTATAAAGAAGATTGAACATGACACTAACCTCATTTATTAATTATTTGTTTGTTTGTTTTTTAATCCCACGCACGCAAAATTTATAGATTTTATTTAATTTTATTTTGACATCAAAGACGCATTAATTGAACTGGTTTTACATTAACTTCGAAAATAATTATGAAACTTTCACTTTGGTTCACCATTAGTGAAAGTTGGATTAAAAATAGTTTATACACGATCGCTTAATTTATTTTTCATCACGAGAATCACTCATTTTATACAACAACAATTACATAATATTTAATATAATATTATTTTTGCAATAACTTAAAAACATTTGGCTTTATAATCGTTTACCTAAAAGTGTTTGACGTCGGGTGACAGGTCAGGTACTTAAACTGTGGTTGCACCAACTGTGTTGAAGTTTGCGCTATGGAAGTTGTTTCAATGCGAAGGATAAATATGTAATTGAACCGTTTGTTGGTCAATGTTAAAGTATTTATAGTAATAGAGGCCTCAATCGTTTCGGCAGCGTGCTTGCGTGCTATAAAAGTGTAAGTTTCCAAACGACGATCTCGATGGTGAAAAAGATGGTGTGGTTGTACGTAAAGACGTACGGCCGCGCATCCCACTATCGATTTCTTTGCTTCAATCCACCTAACTTCAATTATGCACACATACACACGATTTTCCAGCTTTTCCTGTTTTTCTCGATCGATCATTATTTTATTTGTTAAGCCGTGAAGCCGTTTTTTTATTTTAATGCCGCTTTGCTCAACTTGAATAGTCCGAACTACTTAACATCACTTGTGCACAAATTTTCTCGTTGCATTTTTTATGTCGCTTTTTTGTTCGTTCCCCTTATAAGCAAGTAGTAATTTTATAGGTTTATTACTTTTCGTGTTTTTACGACATATAAACGTTGTGATGTTTGTAGACCATGTAAGCTCATTTTTCACTGCTGAGCTGTTCCTCATGCAGTCGTAGTCAGAGGGGGGAGGCGATATATTCGCACGTTTAATACAAAATTCCACATACACAATGTTTTCGACCAAATCGGTCAATAATGCTGTGTTATTAGGTCTTCCTTGATTCTAAATTATTTTTTGTAATTTTCACCCTGCGAATGCAGTATCAGTTCCCTAATCCGGATTAATGATTGCAGATCCCTATCCGCATTACAGATTTTTCCGGATTGGATACCCTTTAGAAATTTTAATTGGACACTTTTTTTTTTTTGTTCTATAGACTTAGCAGGTCTGAATTGACCATACACTGATCTCACATTGGGCGGTGCCAAGTTGTATCAAAATGCACCCATTATGGGCTCAGCTGGTCTTATTTGAAGTTTCTTTGGTCAGCATGCAACAACAAAACTAATGCAGACTCAATGCAATCAATATACCTTTGATGTTGAGGGTTCCAAACACAAGCAGCACTTTCGTGGTATGTGAATAGCTAAATTCCTTAGAGCAGCTTTTAATATAGCCATTTCAGGTCAATAAATTGAAAAACGTATTCTAACCTATTACCATTGACGAAATATGAGTTTGAATTTAAAGCTCCACGAAAAGAAAAAAATTAAAACGGTTGTTGAGTGCAGACGTATTTATCCTCGCTCTTGCTATTTGAGTGTATTACGATGTAAAAGTCGGTCCAATACCGTGTGCGTGTACCTGATTTGAATTGCGGTAGTGCTGGGAATCGAAGTACCCCATAATAGAGCTAAAAGTGCATGGCAAAATAACAAATAAACTCGAAATAAGCGTGACAGCCTAAAAATACGTACAGTGGTGATACTCTCATTTTCTTTAACTCGCGCTAAATTCTTTGTTCAAAGTTAACGGGCCAACGCTCTTATAAATACCTAATACCGTGCATTTGCCTAGCGAGAGTTGAACGGCATTTGGACGACGAAAAGAAGATCAAGTGCGATAGCTGAAATGAATACTTCCATTGCAACTGTGCCAACTTATCAAAGTGTGACCTGGAATATATGAAGAAGAGCAATCTACCATACAAGTGCAAAAAATACCTAGCGGCACGATGGGCTTCTCTTCAATCTCCTCCAATAACCAGCCTGTCTTCTGTAACAGTGACGTCTACCCCACCCACGCCGTCAACTGCAAACAAACGGGATGGGCTTGTGTCTACTCTCGGCAAGTAGGAGGCACCAGTACCGCAGACTGAGAATGGTGCTGACTCTTTTATGATCCAGTTAAATCAAATGCTGGATGCTCGTTTTAATAAACAAAATGTGTTATTAAATCTTACTTCCGCTATCCATGCGAGCATGAACAGTATATTTGATGAGCTCCGTAGTAAGTATGGACGTTCAATCAATGACTTTCTAAGGTTACGACAAACGGGATTTCAATCAACCAAACCCATTTACGTGAACGAAGGCTTAACCAAAATAAATACAATCATTTTACAGAGGCAGCAGCTGTTAACAGCAGCTTTCACTCGTCGGGGTTTGGTACATGTAAAGCGCAACAGCAATGAGAGCGCTGTACATATTGACACGGTACAGAGATTGCACGTTATTGGATCTCCCAATATGGATCATTCCAATTGCAACGCACAACGCACTCACAAGAGTTCACAATAAAATACCTGTAGCAGTAACACTCTCTCTCATCATGCTAACACCAGTGAGAGCATTGGACGACGAGCACTTTTTTCATGAGTAATAACGCTGCCATCCGACCAAAGAGTTCACGGGAGCACAAAAAATCAAAGCACCAAAGTATCTGCATATACACGACCTCAACAGCAATTTACTATTTCTCGTTGACTCAGGATCTGTTGTCTCAGTAGTTCCACTTTCAGCAACTGACGTCAAAATCTTAGAAACACCCTAAAAATTACGCAGCCACCAAACAAAGTATTCAACACATGTGGCCAAACGAGTGGATTTAAACTTTCGTTTCGACGATATTTGCAACGGATTTTCGTAAAAATTATGTTAAGTCACCGGTCGTTGGTGCTGACTTTATATCCCATTATGGTTTAATCATGGAGGATGAAGCTTATGCCATATGACAACCAATAGCAGAACTGATTGCGCCGTTGTGCCTTAGAAAATATGAATGCAATAAGAAAAGTATTCATTATATTATTATTTCAGCAAGGCATTTTTCGACCTTCATATAGCCCGTAGTCAAAATGAAAAATAGCGAATGGCGAGTTTGCGGAAATTATCGAAAACTAAATTCTATATCGCTATTAGTTGTAATTGAAATGTTTAGCGGCAGCGATCGCTCAATATAATCTATGTAAGTTTCCCAGTCAGTGTGATCTTGTTGAACGTAAGTTCAGTTAATACGTTGCTTTGGGAGTCAAGTTGGATCGGAGTATGGTCTGAAGATAAATCTTATCTTGACTTTATTGCGAGTTTTGTGTATAAATATTTTTAATTATATAGAAGTCGATGAGGTCAGGTATTTTTTTTTTTCAAGTAGGTCAAAAGGTTGGTTCGCCGGTGCTTAAGTGTGTTGCCTTTACTGTGTATATAGCCCACAGTAGGTCCTTACCTTTTTGTTTGACATTTTAGAGCCCCAAGCCGTGTTTTTTTGCGTTAAAGTCTCCACCGACAATAAAGCGTAGTCTAGGTGTTTGCAGGAAGTCTTTATATTGTGATAAAAGTGATCTTGTGTTTAAGTACACTGTAGGCAGCTGCTATAGTTAGAGGTCCCAACGAATCCGTGATTTGTAATTAGTTGATTGTATGTGCTCTGAATGATAATTTTCGAGTTCTATATGTTTGAGTGTGTTTTTATCTGGATGTTATGTTTACGTGTTCGGTGGGTACCAGATATTAGGGCGATGACAATTTGGTTGTTATCTAAGTTTGTCTTGAATTCGAGTTTATGATTACTGTTTCCACTGGCATTCCATGCAATCATTCGTAGTTTATTGTCCATTTTTGTTGTCGAGTTTTGTCAATAGTACTGTCATGATGTTCATCATGTTACTCATTTGCTGCGCTAGTTGTTTTATTGTGTTTTATTTCTGCTAGATCGTTTGAAAATTCAATCTTATTTTCTGCGTTTTTATTGGTCTTGTTTTTGTTGGGTTCGTTTTCGTTGTCCTTCTCATCTTTTTGTTTAGGTTGTACCTGATTTGTGGCGTTTCTATGGTTACTGGCTACTGTTTGGGCGTAGGTTATTACAATTTTAACGTTGTTTGATTTTTTTAATAAATTTTTAATTTGTTCCGTGGTTTCAGTGCTAATTTATTTGGTTGTTTCTTCCTTTTTTTTTTCCCCCAAAAGAAGAGTACATTGTATATTATAGAAAAATAAATCAACTATTGTACAGATTAATATTCAGGACAAGTGGGTGAATTTCAATTTTACAATCAGTTTGTAAAGTCTGTGACTGGAATTTAACAATACATGTATTTTAACAATAAATAAACAATTAAAGATAACACCAATTAACAATGAGTAAGTAATGTAATGAAGAAATGTGTTATGTGAGGTCCACTGGTCTCACCCTTTTTAGTCTACGTTGCCGAGTTAGTTCATCTAATGGTAATGTATTCACACCATCGTTCGAATGCTGGGAAAGTTTGGTTTGGTTTGGTTTTCTGCTTAAATTGATTATTTCCTCATCTACTATCGCAATTCTTAAGTCTCGATGAAGGTCCGTGTTGGTGATATATCATTGGGCTTTTGTGATGGTGCGAATAATTTTTGATTGTTGCCTCTGGATTAACTTTATATTTGATTTTTTGGCAACTCTCCATATTTCGGCTCCATATTTCCAAATTGGTTTAATAATTGTCTTATAGACTAGGAGTTTGTTTTCAATTGAAATGTTTGTATTTGGTTTGAGCAGCCAGTGCAGTTGTCTTACTTTCATTTTGATTTGGTCACCCTTTTTTTGTATATGGTGTTTCCAGTTTAGTTTACTGTCAGTATATAATCCTAAGTACTTGGCTCCTTTTTGAATGGTTATGTCGTCTCCGTCAATATTTATATGCATTGGTGTGAATCTAGCCTTAGTAGAGTATATAACTTGTACTGTTTTGTTTTTGTTTATTTTAATATGCCACTTTCTAAGCCAGTCAAGTGTTGTATTAAAGTCTACTTGCAACATGGATGTTGCAGTATTTATGTTTTTATGAGCACTTAGGAGTATTGTGTCATCGGCGAAAGTTGCAATCATCGACGAATTGTGACTGGGATATGGTATGTCTTCTGTGTATAGGGTATATTATAAAGGTCCTAGCACACTTCCCTGTGGAACTCCTGAATTTATTTCTCTAAGGGTTGAATATTCGTCTGAGTATTTAACTAAGAAGTATCTACCTGTGATATATGATGTTAATAGATGTGCTATGTTTTGAGGGAATATATTGTTAAGTTTCCATTTGAGTCCTTTATGCCAAACCTTGTCAAAAGCTTTTTCCACGTCCAAGAAGAGTCCAATATAAAATTTATTATCCTCAATGTCATTAGAATTTTGTGCGTAACTCTATCCACTTGTTGTATCGTTGAGTGACTTCTTCTGAAGCCAAATTAGTGATTTGGAATGATGTGCCAGCGTTCTAATAGTGGCAATAGTCTACTTCTTAATATCTTTTCGAAGATTTTTGAGATTACAGGGAGTAGACTGATTGGTCTATAAGACTCTGCTTTTGATGCGTCTTTGCCTGGTTTCGGGATCGCAATAATCTCGGCTACTTTCCAGACTCTCTGAAAATAGTTTAGTCTGAACATAGCGTTAAAGATGTTTCTTAGATATTCTATAGCTTTTACAGGTAGTTCTCTCAGGAGTTTCCCATTTATTTTGTCATATCCAGGGGACTTTTTTCCTTTATGTCATTATTAATGCATTTTCTTATTTCTCCTATGGTGGTCTTTTCATGTTTTATATGTTCTAAACCTCTGCTAATGTCTGTGTTCAGCTGTGGATCATCTGAGTTGGTGGCGATTTCTGTAGAAACCCTTTCGAAATAGTCAGCTAATACTTTAGCTTTGTCCAAGTTCGTCTTTGCCCATAACCCGTTTTCCATTTTTAAAGGAACCTGATGATTACCTTTATTTGTCCATCCTTTAGTAGCTTTCCATAAAGAGTAGTCCGTTTGACTCGTGGGTGTTAACCGCTTGAGATATGATGTTAATTGTTTGTTTTTTAATACCTCAATCATTTTTTTAACCTCTTTAGTTGCCTTGTTGTACTGTCTTTTTGTGTCAGGAGATCTAGTGGTTGACCAGGTTTTCCGTAGTTGGTTATCGCTGACTCCATGTCCTCATATGATTTAAGAGGGATGTCGGTCATTAAATTAATGTCAATGTATTCCTTATAAGTATGCCAGTCAGTTCTGTTGTTGTACAAAAGTCTGTTTGCATTGTAGGCATAACGTGCGGGTCATATATTAATTCTACAGGGTTGCGGTCTGACGAGAGTTCGAATCGTGATAAGATGTTACATTTCCGAATGTCAAAGTTCTTTGTGATGAAAAAATCTATCAAGTCAGGTGTTTAATTATGTTGGTTCGACTGTACTCAAGTCTTTAGAGTTTGTGAACTGCATAGCGCTGAGGAGATTTTTGCCTTTTTTGTTCGTTAGCCTCGATCCCCACATGGTGTGTTTCGCGTTGTAATCACCGGCTGCAATGAAGCGTTGTCCAAGAGAGTTGAGGAAATTCTTATATTCTGTGTCTGCAATATTATGTTTTGATGGGCTATGTACAGCAGATATTGTGGGTGGTCCTACGAGTTCATTAATTTGTATGTTCGTCGCTTGTATGTAGTTGTGCTGATAAGGCTCAAGCTCGTCGTGCTTTATGCACTGCTTGATAATTATGGCTGTTCCACCGTGCGCTGTGCCATCGGGGTGGTTTGTGGTATACACTTTGTACCCTCTAACTTGTATGAAGTGTTTGTTTGTGCAATTTGTCTCCGAGATTAGGGCTATGTCAATGTTGTTGTCATGAATAAGTATTTGTAGTTCGTCAATATGGTTTTTCAGTCCGTTTGCATTCCAAGTTATGATCCTTAATTTAGTTTCCATTTTGTTTGTCCATCTTCGATATGAGAATTGTTATGACGTTTATCATATTTGTGACTTGTTGAAACAATTGTTTCATCAGGTCTTTCATCTCAGTAATGTCAGTATTTATGTCAATGCGTCTACTTATGTATTCATTGGTTGGATTCGTGAGTTGTTCCTTCTTATTCTTTTCGCCATTATTGTTGTCATTCTCATCCTTAGCTACTTGAGCGTACGATATACCGGTCTTAATTTTGTTTAAGTTTTGAGTCTCGATTGGAGCTACTGCTACTGTCTCAGCCGAAACTTGGTGGGCATTTTCTCTAGGGGATAGAAATCTTTTTATTTTCAGTGCCTTGTATATCTCACAACCTTTGTAGTTTGCATTGTGTGCAGCACAGCACAATGCACATTTTCTTGACCGTTGGCTGCAATTTTGCAGTCGATTGTTTTGTGTTTACCGTCGCATTTGACTCAGATCGGGTCTCTGGTGCAGAAATGTCTCGTGTGGCCGTATTTTTGACAATTTGAGCATTGCGATATTATGCATTTATGGTGTGGGGCAGAGAGAACTTATTCATATAGAGTTCCCATTTCTCCCTTAAAAAAATAGCCGGAGAGACTTTTAAGAAACGATTGGCTTATGTTAAATTTTAAGCAGTTGTACAGATTTCTTGTCTGTTCAACCATGTGGGGTAAAATATTCGGTTGGTTTGCTTAAGGTAAACAAGCAAATGGACGGACTGCCGTAAAAGGGGAAAATATTGAATGACAACAAAATTATAAAAACACAAGAAAGACATAATAAAAACAAAAATCAGAAACACTGTCTTCTTTCTTTGATTTTTTTTTCAAAGTTTTTTATTTGCAAGGTGTTCGAGAATATTAGGCAAATTGTGTGGAGTTTTCTTTAATTTATGACATCGTTCTTTAACAAACGAAATTGAGCCATGGCTGCCTTGTATTTTGCCTATATTCATTTATATGAACGAAATGAAAATACCAGGCCAGCAAAAAAAGTAGGCATGATCACAAAGCAAAATCGTACAAAAATATTCCGGGTGATACAATAGAAACAAATACAATCTTATAAACGTACTATACCTACATAACACACTCAAAATTATCACACTTTGAACGCAAGGTCGAAAAAGAAGACCAACGCAACCTTATACATGCACTATACTTACACAACACACTCAAACTTATCACATTTCGCACGCAAGGGAGACAATAAAAACCAACACAATCCCATACACATACCACACCTACACAACAAGATCACCCACACAATGGCATGTTTTGATTTTTGACTTCAACTTCTTGAAGACAATTTTCGGTTGTGGCAGAAAACAAAATCTATTTCAATAGCAAGTACAGTGAATGCGCATTTATTGAAAAGCCAAAGAAAGCCAAGTGAAATTTCTAACTACCGTCGAATTTCCATAGGTCGAACTTTTATAAGCCGAATATCTCCATGACTCGAATTGAGTACGTTTATCGTGAAAAATCAATATAATATGTCTTCCATAACTGGAATATCCCCATAATTTGAAATTTTGTTATGCATTATGGTGATTCAAGATTTGGCAGTTGACTGTACGAGCAATACGCACAGTCCGCGAAGTTCGAGTCTCAGTCGCGCAAAGCATATTTCGTCACCCTTACTTTGTGTTGTGTTCTTTCCACCTCTTTCCTTGTGATCGGCAATGAAGAAAAAAACAAATGGTCTAGACTTTGTTGTTGCGTGAGCGTAGCAAAAAGAGGAATTTTTATTCCCGCACGCGCCCCACTTCACATCGTAGCCGACAAGTCAATCTTCGCTTGTCAGGCCCCGAGCGCGTTTCGTTGTTGACTTCAAATTTGCGTGCACGCAAAAAGTATACATATTCATTCGCGCAGGAATATCTCTTTTCTTTGTCTTCCCTTATATTCGGCAAATAAGGAAAAAATAAATGTCACACGTTGTTGTTTGGCGAAGGCAAAATTTATTTCTTTCTTTCCTGTATTCGCAGTAGCGCAGGTGGTTTGATATCGTTTTCACATGATACAGTTGCAGTTGCTTGCTGTTTTATCTGTTTATCTGGTAGTCAACGTAGAATTAGCTGTATTCAACTTGGATTTTTGGACATACCTAGCTCAAAATATGCATTTTAAATCAATTTTACTTATTTATTGAGTCTTTTTTTCTTTATTTCTAACAGCCCGAACGAATAATTTATTCGTTATTATTATAATTATTTATTATTTATTCCTTAAAAGTCCCACCAAAACCAATACAAGTAGGTGGTGGGAATTGCACTAACAAAAATCATGTTCATCATTCATAAAAAAATCGCGCCAAACCTATACATGTTCCTTTCTCGATATCATATCATTCCCACAACAATATCAATACAATCAAAATAAAAATGGGTGACGGCAATCAAAACAAACAAAACAAAGGTGATATACAGAAATTCCTTTTCATGCTAATTCGCGCTAAGAACACAAAATGTAGGAAGACACACCAAGAAGGGGACACAGCGCTTGCTTCGATTTCACAACAGACACCCACCTTCTAAAATTTCTGTTTGCCTGATTACTTCAGTTCAGTAGTTAGCACCATGAGTTTGCTACACAGCGACCTGCGCTGCTACTTCGATGTTAATAGCAGACAAATAACATAAGCCAATGTCTTCTTAAGATTTGGAAAAAGCTCCAAAAGCTCGTGAGAGAAATGGGAACTCTATATGGATTAATACTCTTTGGTGTGGGGGCTCGAAAATTTTCGTGCAGAGCAGTGTGGTTATGTTATATATATCTTTGTTGTTCTTATTGTTTTTCAATTCAATGAAGAATAATGGAAACGGTTTGTTCGTGACCTTTTGTTGTACATTATGGATGTTTATGACTTCATGCCCTAGGTCGAGGAATTCATTTTTTATTTCATTAGTGTCAGTCGCGTGGTGCACATTGCTGAGCACTACTTTAAATCCACGTTCTTCCTTCGGTTTGAACGTGTAGTATTTCGTTCTGTGCTCTTGCAGCATCTTAATAACTGTGGAGTAACTGGTAGAATCTTTTATTTGTATTCTCACCTCATTATTCTGCCGCGTTTTTAAAATGTAATTATGTTTAATTGCATTTTTTAGAGCATTGCTAAGAACGCTAATTTGTTCGACGTCTTGAACATATATTGGTGGTGGTTTAACCGAATTTTTTGGGCTGGCAAATTTGTTGCGTCGGAAACACTTTCCGCACCACAGTTCGCTTGATTGTCATCGTCTTGAGAGAGGCGAGCGAACCTGTTGGTTGTGATTGGTGCGCTTAGCCAGTATTGTTGCAGTATTGTTTGCGATCCGTTACATTGTTTATTTCTCTTGTTTTTGCTTGTGTTGTTTTGTTCAGCACTGTTATTGGGAGATTGTTTGCTCCTATTTCTCTTTAGGCTGGACTCTTGAGTGCAGGCGTTGTTTATGTTTTGTGTATCGTACTGCTTACTTGTTGTTGTTGCTGCTGTTGTGAACACTCCAACGGAAGCCAGAGCGAGCGTTGTTGTAGTAGTTGATATAGTTGCTGTTAGTGGAAAAGAGAAGAGCGGCGTCGTTGGTGAAGCACATTTTGCACTCCACGGCAGAGGCTGCATTTTACCTGTAGCCATAGAGCTCTTGATAGTTAGTTGTGCGGTAGAGCGAGAGGTTGCGTTTGTTTGAATTGATGATGCGTTTTCACTTTGTGTGTGTGAAATTGTTTGCTGTGTTGCGGGAGTGTATAAACGCTCTCTTTCTAAATTAGCCGTAAGTGAAGCTTGGGTAGATTCTCTGTTGTTGTTGTTGATGATGCAGTTGCTTGAACTGTTGGATGATGAGATAAAATATACGTTGTTGTTTTTTGTGTTAACAGCTGTTTGAATGTGGGGTACGCTCATGCTCTTCTTTGCTGGCTGATTTTGATTTTGCATGCTTCGCGCAGTCGGGGGACTGCCATCAACAGGCATTTCTGAGTCCAGAACAGCCTTGACATTTTGAAAATGTAGTGTTAGTATTTTGGAGCATTGGAAGAAGCAGAAGATGAAGCTGAAGCAGTGACTAGTAAGCTTACCTGCAAAGGTCTAGTTTTTTTCCTAGGAATAAATTAATGGACCACCATATGGGCAGGCCAGAATTTAGCGTCACAAATGACAGAAAATACTTCCATAGCAACTGCAAGCTCGAAAGAAGAGCCTTCTCTAATGCTAGAAAAATTAAACTTATGAATATTAAAATTCGAAAGGTTGCATGCTTTTGATGATATATATCGTGCAACGTCGTCACAGGTTGTCTCCTTATCCAACCTGGAAATAAAAACATGTTTACGAGGATATACTCCAAAGTACATGGCAATGGAGTAGAGGCAGTGTTAGACTGCGAAGAACACTTAGGGGGAGGTAATGTACAACACGATCTAGAGACTTCAGTAGAAGATGGGGCAGGAGTTACAGTAGTAGGACACGGAATAGAGGAAGATAAACGACAGATGAAGAAAGGTGGGCGATGTTATCGCACATCCAACAAGAGACCCCTCTAAGCTTATCATTATTAAAGTTGTCTTTGTAGGTGCAAGCCCGAATACAACAACTCATTTTGCACGAAATATTGAAACAGTAGGTAACAAAATATAAATAAAATAAAGCAAAATAAGACAAATAAGATAGCACAAAATGAATAAATGGAATGAATATAAATGAAAAACGAAATAAATTTCACAAATAAATTAAAAAATAAAATTTTTTTAATTAAAACTTTTTTTTTGATAAATTTGTAAAAGCTTAAAAATTAATAAATATATCAAATAAATAATAAATAAGCAAAAATGAAATGAATAAATATAATAATAATAATGAACTTGAAAGTGAAAAAAAACTTTTTTTTGGTATTGTAGTAATGAAACACGTCTGTTCGGTTTGACCGCCGTATTCAGAATGCCACTCTTTTATTTCTTTTCTTATAGCTTAACCTAACATAGCTGTAACATAACATAACTTAACATTGCACTAACATCAGATATACTTATTACTACAACTCGACCATCCTGACGATTAGGATCTCCCGATCCTCGCTCGCCTACTTCTTGTTACAATTTGACTTATACTAGATTTGTCATTTTTCTTTACATTTGTCTGCCATATTCGTACAGATTTTTTCTTAACATTATCGGTTGTCTTGCTGATTAACTTTTTATTTCTTAACATTGTTCCACGCGTAACTTTGTTATTATCATTTATCATTTTATTTATAAATGATTCTTCATAGGCTTTATTGTCTGACGCTTCTTTGATAAAAATATCACTTATATCATGTCCCATTGTTTTTTCATTCACATTTTGTTTTTGAACAATATTTGACTTTGTCTTAAAATTCAGCCATGGTTTCATATTATGAACTGCCCAAACCCCACTGTAGGGTTTTTGTGTTTGCTGAAAGTTTTCTACGTCTTCAACTACGTCCCTATCGTTGTCTAAAATTTTCGACACTTTGTATGGTCCTTTATATTTTAGAATCAGTTTACTTGAGTTTCCTACAGTAGAATAAGAGTTTTTTACCATGACATAGTCTCCAAGTTTATATGTGATTGGTTTAAGTCTTTTAACATCAAAATATTGCTTATTGTACTCTAGAGTACATTGTTGGTTTTCTTCAGCTTTACTCCTAATGTCCTCTAAACTTTTATTTTCTAGATTTTGTTCTCTGTCAACTAAGTTTTCTTTCAGGCTATCTATCATTTTTCCTTTTTGTTTTATGCCAAACAACATAACACTAGGATGTTCATTAATGCTTCTATGGGATGTGTTGTTCATTGCATACTCTACTTCTTCTAATACTTTATGCCATTGTTCGTTTCCCTCTACGTTAATCAACTTACTTATCATTGGTCCGAGATCTCTGTTTATCCGTTCTACTTGACCATTTGCTTGTGGAGAACATGTTGCAACTTTTATATGCTTAACATTGTTTTTGTTGAGAAATTCTTCAAATTCTGCGGATGTAAAACAATTCCCTCTATCTGATACTATGCAACTTGGTCTACTATACGCTTGGAAATAGTCTTTCAACGCATTTATGGATTCTTTAGAATTTGTTGTTTTAGTAGGGTACAACCTTACGAACTTCGTGCAAGCATCTACTATAACTAGAATATGTCTCTTTTTTGCGTCTTTGGCGTTTATCGGACCATAGTGATCTATATGAATGACTTGAAATGGTTTGTTACCTCTTGGTACTATATGTAGAAATCCTTCTTGCTTACCAGCTTTTCCAGAGAATGCAATGCATTTTAGACAATTTTTTATGTGATCACTAACTTTCTACCTAACATTAGGAAACCAATAACTTTTCATAATTAATTCTGTTACTTTATCTATGCCAACGTGACCCATCTCATTGTGGTATTTATACATTACATGTTCCTCCATTGATTCAGGCACGCAAAATACTATATTACCTCTTGCTTTTCTGTAAAGTATTCCATTAGGTATTTCGTTTTGATTGTGTTCTGTTTTTGCTAGCATATTCTTTATGTTATTGAGCTTTTCATCTCTGCCTTGACAAATAACTAAGTTATTTTCGAAAGAATTTCAACTACTTTCAACTACTAGTATGTTATTACATCTACTTAGTGCATCTACATGTTGCATTCTCTTACCAGATCTATGTTCTAGACTATATTCAGGATCTACATTTTCGTAGTCAATAGATAGTATTTGCATTTTAAAGTCTTGTTCTATTTGTTCTACTTCCTTAACAGTTGTATGTTCTATTTTATCTTTGGTATTTGTAATCGTCATTAAATTTTCTTTTATATCTTGTGTATTTTCATTGTCTTTACAGCACTTCACTACACTTTTTGGTGTACTGCCGCTCCACGTATTATGTGTCATACATCTTTTAACTCTGCTATTTTCTTTGTAACCCTTTGAATTTTTATTAGCATTCTTTTCGCATTTGTTCTTAGTCTTAACTATGTTGTCAGTTACAATTAACTTTGTCTTACTTAATTTTAAAAAATCTCTTCCTAATATCATAGGGTATCTCATAGTTTCGTTATCCACAACAATCACTTCCATTTTAATACTTTTATTGAAAAAATCGATAACACAAATTATTCTTCCAAGAATCTTTAATACACTTTTGTTTAAACCAACATAAGATTTTTCTTTAACGTTTTTAGAATTATACTTATAAGGAACATATGCTTCTTTGACGAAACTGATAGGACTACCCGAGTCTATTAGACAGTCTACAAATATAGGAGAATTAACATGTGATGGAAAATGTATATTTAAAAGTCTTACATACTCGTTTTGGTCGCCGTCTTTTCGATTCTTCTTGTATAGAGTACATTCTTTGGCTAAGTGTCCTAATTCGCCACATGCAAAACACGTACCATCTTGTCGTTTTGGTTTTCTGCACTCTGCAGCTACATGTCCTTTCCTGTTGAAGTTGTAGCATTTTATGTCTTTCTTCTGTAATTATGCTGTCTTCTGCGTTGGTTGAGTCGGCTGCGAAGTCATACGTTGTGTAGATTGTAAATACTGCTCTACATCACGAAATGCATTGAACAAAGCGTTTAGGCTGGTAAAACATTGTAGCCTTGCTTGGTTCCTCAACACTCTGTCATCGATACCATCTATAATATATGCGACGAGTTCATCCTCGTCTATGTCTAGATAATTTGTCAAAATTACCTTTTCATTGAAATAGTCAGCAAATTGTTCTCCTTTTTGCCAACGACGAGTTTCCAATTTGCGGCGAAGTGATAGCTTGTTTTCTTTTTTAGAGAACACATTTTCAATATCATTTAGCAATCTGTCGATGTCGGTGTACACAAAAATGTCTTTGGAGAAGATCCACTGTTGCGCTTTTCCTTTAAATTTATTACAGATGAGCGCCCGTACAACACTGTCGTCAATTTTGTAATTACGTTTTAAATTTTTTAGTTGCGTCATCCACACATCAATACTTGTGTTGCCATCATAATCAGGCAGCAATTCTTTGAGGGTGTCGAAGGGAACGCTAACCAATGTTTTTGTTTCGAATTGTTCGCCATTTGTGGCATATGACAATTCACATTTTAGTTGTAGTATTTTATTTTCATGTTTTAATAACTCTTACTCTCGTGTTAGGAGTTCTAATTGCATGTACTGTTCTTTTTTCTTTTCCTTTTCACTCCTCTCAGACAAATTTCGTTGTTTAATTTCACAGTACGCTACACTATCGTCATCGTCATCGCATTGTTTCTTTGTCTCTACACTTTTGTTTATTTTGCCGTAGTTGTCTTCACTTTGCTTGTTACTACGTCGTAGTTTCTCTACATTGCGTTTTGTTCTGACGTCGACGTTGTCTTCACTTTGTTGTTGTTTCCCTTTCATATTTGTATCGTTATCTTGTTCGCCCTGATCTGGCGACGCGGCGGCGTCGCAAGTATGTCGTATGATACATGAATCCTCGTCACGAAACTGTATCACGTTGCTCAAACCCGCTTCCAGGTGTGACGGTTCCTCTTCATATATGTCGGTTTCATCCAAGCACGCTCGCAATGCTTCCGAGTGTACATCGTTTAGGCGTCTTATTAATATTCTTTTAGAACCGCTCACAGGTAAACCGAGGGCCACACAATAGCGCCTTAACTGTTCAAGGGTGAAGTCACTTTCGTTTAGCATTTCCATTTTTCTACAACACACGCGAGGTAAAAAAATTTTCGATTCTGTTGGCGTTTGGTCGTTTATCCCACTTCTGATTTTGTAGTAATGAAACACGTCTGTTCGGTTTTACCGCCGTATTCAGAATGCCACTCTTTTATTTATTTTCTTATAGCTTAACCTAACATAGCTGTAACATAACATAACTTAACATTGCACTAACATCAGATATACTTATTACTACAGTATGAACACACTTAAGTTCGAATGTTGACACCAAAGAGTATTAATCCATATAAAGTTCCCATTTCTCTCACGAGCTTTTGGAGCTTTTTCCAAATCTTAAGAAGACATTGGCTTATGTTATTTGTCTGCTATTAACATCGAAGTAGCAGCGCAGGTCGCTGTGTAGCAAACTCATGGTGCTAACTACTGAACTGAAGTAATCAGGCAAACAGAAATTTTAGAAGGTGGGTGTCTGTTGTGAAATCGAAGCAAGCGCTGTGTCCCCTTCTTGGTGTGTCTTCCTACATTTTGTGTTCTTAGCGCGAATTAGCATGAAAAGGAATTTCTGTATATCACCTTTGTTTTGTTTGTTTTGATTGCCGTCACCCATTTTTATTTTGATTGTATTGATATTGTTGTGGGAATGATATGATATCGAGAAAGGAACATGTATAGGTTTGGCGCGATTTTTTTATGAATGATGAACATGATTTTTGTTAGTGCAATTCCCACCACCTACTTGTATTGGTTTTGGTGGGACTTTTAAGGAATAAATAATAAATAATTATAATAATAACGAATAAATTATTCGTTCGGGCTGTTAGAAATAAAGAAAAAAAGACTCAATAAATAAGTAAAATTGATTTAAAATGCATATTTTGAGCTAGGTATGTCCAAAAATCCAAGTTGAATACAGCTAATTCTACGTTGACTACCAGATAAACAGATAAAACAGCAAGCAACTGCAACTGTATCATGTGAAAACGATATCAAACCACCTGCGCTACTGCGAATACAGGAAAGAAAGAAATAAATTTTGCCTTCGCCAAACAACAACGTGTGACATTTGTTTTTTCCTTATTTGCCGAATATAAGGGAAGACAAAGAAAAGAGATATTCCTGCGCGAATGAATATGTATACTTTTTGCGTGCACGCAAATTTGAAGTCAACAACGAAACGCGCTCGGGGCCTGACAAGCGAAGATTGACTTGTCGGCTACGATGTGAAGTGGGGCGCGTGCGGGAATAAAAATTCCTCTTTTTGCTACGCTCACGCAACAACAAAGTCTAGACCATTTGTTTTTTTCTTCATTGCCGATCACAAGGAAAGAGGAGGAAAGAACACAACACAAAGTAAGGGTGACGAAATATGCTTTGCGCGACTGAGACTCGAACTTCGCGGACTGTGCGTATTGCTCGTACAGTCAACTGCCAAATCTTGAATCACCATAATGCATAACAAAATTTCAAATTATGGGGATATTCCAGTTATGGAAGACATATTATATTGATTTTTCACGATAAACGTACTCAATTCGAGTCATGGAGATATTCGGCTTATAAAAGTTCGACCTATGGAAATTCGACGGTAGTTAGAAATTTCACTTGGCTTTCTTTGGCTTTTCAATAAATGCGCATTCACTGTACTTGCTATTGAAATAGATTTTGTTTTCTGCCACAACCGAAAATTGTCTTCAAGAAGTTGAAGTCAAAAATCAAAACATGCCATTGTGTGGGTGATCTTGTTGTGTAGGTGTGGTATGTGTATGGGATTGTGTTGGTTTTTATTGTCTCCCTTGCGTGCGAAATGTGATAAGTTTGAGTGTGTTGTGTAAGTATAGTGCGTGTATAAGGTTGTGTTGGTCTTCTTTTTCGACCTTGCGTTCAAAGTGTGATAATTTTGAGTGTGTTATGTAGGTATAGTACGTTTATAAGATTGTATTTGTTTCTATTGTATCACCCGGAATATTTTTGTACGATTTTGCTTTGTGATCATGCCTACTTTTTTTGCTGGCCTGGTATTTTCATTTCGTTCATATAAATGAATATAGGCAAAATACAAGGCAGCCATGGCTCAATTTCGTTTGTTAAAGAACGATGTCATAAATTAAAGAAAACTCCACACAATTTGCCTAATATTCTCGAACACCTTGCAAATAAAAAACTTTGAAAAAAAAATCAAAGAAAGAAGACAGTGTTTCTGATTTTTGTTTTTATTATGTCTTTCTTGTGTTTTTATAATTTTGTTGTCATTCAATATTTTCCCCTTTTACGGCAGTCCGTCCATTTGCTTGTTTACCTTAAGCAAACCAACCGAATATTTTACCCCACATGGTTGAACAGACAAGAAATCTGTACAACTGCTTAAAATTTAACATAAGCCAATCGTTTCTTAAAAGTCTCTCCGGCTATTTTTTTAAGGGAGAAATGGGAACTCTATATGAATAAGTTCTCTCTGGTTGACACTCTCAGCTAGACAGAGATAAAATTGGAAAGAGAAAAGTGAGGTGAATTATTAGTTTTTATAAAAGACTTTCCAAGAGAGCAAAGAGGAAATACAGTTATTCAAAAATAAAAACTGCTTATCGAAAGCAAGAGGGAAACAGAAAAAGACTAAAGTGCCAAAAATAATTTAATGGGAGAACAAAAAGAGATTGAAATTTTTTTTTACTCACAAAATGTATATTATATTATTTATATATATATATATATATATATATAAATAAAAGTAAAGGTCAAAAACGACACTAGACAATTCAATTGCCAAATGCTAGTCAAACAAAACGGAGCAGATGTAAAACAAACACGTCTGTTAAGCACAAACACAACAAGAGAACTGAATTTGAATTCTTTAGAATGCCGTTTAGACTTAAAAATGCTCCTTCATTGTTTCAAAGGTTTATAAATAAGATTTTTGCGGACATGGTTAAGGAATTAAAAGTTATTATATATTTAGATGATATAATGATTGCTACGAAAGAGATGCTGGAGCATTTCAGAATACTTGAAAAGTGCTGAAAAGGCTAATTGAGAACAAGCTAGAATTGAGGTTAGACAAGCTCGAATTTTTACAACTCAGTGTAAAATATTTACTGTACACGATAGGCGAAGAGGGCATAAGGGCAGACGAATTAGGTATTGAAGCTGATACAAATTTTTCAGCGCCAAATATAGTGCAATCACTGCAAAGTTTTTGGGACTATGCTCGTATTTTAGGCGGTTTATACAGAATTTCTGGGTGATTGCAAAACCACTACATGATTTGACGAAGAAGGACAAAATATTTTCTTTTGTTGTTGACGAGTTAAAGTCGTTTGAGATGCTGAAACTTAAACTGATAAAATCGTCTGTACTAGCTTTGTATGACCCGAGAGCGGAAACGGAGCTGTATTGTGATGCGAGTGCATTAGGTTTTGATGCAGTTTTGATGCAGAAAAAAGATGATGGTAAATGGCACCCAGTGCTTTATTTTTCGAAAAGGACGGATTCGGAATCTAGGTACCAGAGCTTTGAGTTGGAAACTTTGCCAATAATTTATGCTCTACAACGGTTTCGTATATATATGTAAGTAATATGGGAAAAAATTCAAAATAATTACAGATTGTGATTCGCTGACTATGACTTTGAATGAAAAAGAATTAAACCCAAAATTGCAAGATGGGCACTTGATATGCAAAATTATGACTATGTCGTCGAACATAGAGCTGGAAAGCGGTTGGGCCACGTAGATGCATTGAGTAGGATAGTTTGTGTGATAGAAACGAATACTTTTGAAGAGAATTTAATAATTTGCCAGAATCAGGACACAAAAATTAAAAAAATTAAGGAATTGTTGCAGGGCACGGAAGACAAGTTTTATGAAATGAGAAACGGTGTACTCTACAAAAATATAAATAAAGACTTTGTTGTTTTACGTACAAGAAGCCATGGAAAGTCACGTCTTGTACAAGTATCATAATGAAATTGGACACGTTGGGGTTAACAAAGTTTTTGATGTAATAAACTGTAGTTATGGTTCCCGAATAATAGAGTTAAGATTGAAAGTCACATAAAAAATGGTTTACAGTGTATTGCTTTCTCGTCGTAAAGTGGGAAAAAAGAAGGTTTCATACATAGTATACCAAAAAGTGAGAACCTCTTTAAAGTGATACACATCGACCACTATGGGCCGATTGACAGCAAGCAATGTGCCAAGAAACACGTATTAGTAATTATAGATGCAGGTTCTAAGTTTGTGAGGTTATATCCTACAAAAACGACAGCGACAAAAGAAGTTGCTGCAGCTCTAAAATATTATTTCAGATCCTATAAGATACCGAAATGCATAATGTTGGATAGGGGCAGCAGTTTTACTTCAAACGAGTTTATAGAATTCCTGAATGAGAAAAATATTCAGCACATAAAATAGCAACTGGTTCGCCACAAGCAAACGGACAGGTGGATAGGGTAGATAGGAGTCTTGGTCCGATGATAGCAAAAATGGTATACCCCGAAAAGAATATACATTGGGAAAAGGTCGTTTTACAGACAGAGTTCGCTATGAACAATACAAAGCATAAAAAGATAAATAAATATCCGAGTATAATGATGTTTGGTGTACAGCAAAAAGGAAAAGTTGTGGATAGCTTGAAAGAAAATGTTTTAGATAAAATGATCGGAAATGAGAAAAAAACGATAGACGAAATAAGAGAACGAACACAAGAGAAACAAAAGAGGCGCAAAAGGTGAATGTGAAATTTGTAAATGTGAAGAGAAAGAATGCAGTAAAATATGATAAGGATGACTATGTGATAAATCAAATCTTCGATTCGCACACTGGTGTAGCCAGAAAGCTTATACCCTGGTTTAAAGTTCCCTACAAAATTATTAAAAGTTTGCCAAATGATTGTTACGTTGTGGGAGATGTAGTTTCAGCAAAAACAAATTCCTTACAAAGGAATTTGGAGTGTAGAGAATATGAAATCATGGGCTTATCATAGAAAAACTTGGTAATTAAAATATTCCCGCTCAAAATAACCTCTTGGAATGCAAATGGCGCATTGAACGTCAAGCTCGAGCTCACCATGTACATCTCCGAAACAGACACTGATGTTTTGTTGCTTTCCGAAACTAACCTTACAAATAGGTACAAATTTGAGATATCAGGTTACTTCTTCTATTCCAAAAATCACCCCGCTGGCAAGGCATACGGCGAAATGGGTTCACTTATTGGAAAACGGCTAAAACTTTACCACTTAGTATCATAATCCAAGAACTATATGCAAGCTACGTGTATAGTCATCGAAACTTCAACTGGAATGATGACGCTTTCAGCGGTCTACTACGGGGATGCTAAGCACCCCCACTGGGGCTCTCGACTTGCTATCCCAAAGTAAAACAGTTACATAAAGCAATAATAAACCCAAGCAACAAACTCGACTTTGCTTCTCCGCGGAGGCTTACATATTGGTCAGCAGCTCCGAGGAAATTTCCCGACTTCCCAGTAATTCGCAACATCTCTCGAAATTTGATTTCAACGGAAACTCATGCCGAGCTTTCGTCAGACCATTCACCAGTCATATATCATCTACTGGAGCACCACACAAAAGGCAATCATTCCGTTATGCTTACTTCATGGAAAACTGATGGGTTCAGATATAAAAAATACGTAAGCGCCCATATTTGTATGAGACTAAAACTTGACGCCGAATCAGACATTGACAACTCCCTAAACCATTTAAACTCAACCATTGCGAGTGCTGCCGTTGTCACGATACCGAAGGCACAGAGTGACGTCAAGAAACCTGTAGTATTACATAGCGCGAAAATTGAACGCCTAGTATTAGAAAAACGCCGTGAATGGTAGTCAAGTCATTCCCCCTCATCACTTGACAGATTCAAACCTGTAAAAAAACTTTTAAAAAATTCCCTAAAGATTCAAGCATGTAAAATCCAAAGGCACTATATTGAGAACCTCTCACTAAGGAGCACTAAGAATTCGATTTGGAGAGCCAAAGACCTCATGAATCCTCCAATAGTAGCTGATTGCCCCATACGGAACCAAAGTGGAAACTGATGACGAAAAGACCATCACCTTTGCTAACCACCTCAAATCCGTCTTCCATCCAAACATGCCTAAAACGGATTCCAGCTTCCTCAGCTGCCATATACGTCTTTCCATACTAGCAGCATACTTAAAATTAATTCAAATGAGTTAAGTGCGGTAATTCAGAAGGAATTCATCCCAAAGAAGGCGCCAGAGCAGGACCTCATCACCCCAGAGATGATTATTGAGGCAATGATTATTAACTACGCTTTACCATTCTTCAAGGCAATACTTAGAGCGGGTTATTTTCCAGCTTCATAGAAGTCAGCAATATTCTTGATCCCGAAAGTAAGTAAAGACACATGGATGACCTCCTCATACCGGCCTATAAGCTTGCTTCCGATGTTGTCGAAAGTATTTGAAAAAAATTTTTATTAAGAAACTCTCACCACATTTATACCGGAATAACCCGGAATAACATTATCCCCACACATCAATTCGGCTTTAGACCAAAACACAGTACAATCGAGCCGAGTGACTACGGAAATCAAAACTGCATTTTAACACCTAGAATACTGTTCAGCTATATTCAGCTATATTGCTCAAACTTTCGATCGTGTATGGCATGATGGCCTTATTTACAAACTAAAAAAAATGATTTCATAGAACTCAAATAAACTACTGGATTCCAGTACTCACAAAAAGGCTATATGTGGTGAGATGCAAAAATTTTCTTGGCGTTCCACAATGCAGTGCTCTCGGTCGGCTGTTATACATCTTATTCCCTGTTTCTAACGCTGCCTTCAAAAAGCGTCAAAAGAGCCAAGCGAACAAATGCAACTTGTATCTGACTGAATGGACAATTGGCGTATAAATGTCAATCCGGACAAATGTAAGCACGTGACATTCACCCTCAATAAGAGCGACTGCCCGTCTATCATCTTTAATAACACTGTCCCGCACTCAACGGAAGTTACTTACCTAGGAGTTCACTTGGACAGACGACAATTCTTGGCGGAAGCATATAAAAGCCAAAAAAATCTATATGAAATTAAGAGCCATTCGGATGTGCACTGTCAAGTCGACTAGTCGTCTCCTTTTGCTCTCCGAATTTAACAATACAAAAAGTAAATCAAGGGACAAGATAATCAATTGTTCTAATATCAAAGACGCCTGTTGAACGCAGTCACCCGACTGCGGGCAGCTCGCAAAAAGAAAATCATCCATCAAAAAACAGCGTACCCCACGCTCAAACAGCTGTCCTCATAAATAACAACAACGAATCCCTTGCCACATCAACAATCTGTTCAAACAACAGCATCAACATCAGTGACTCTCACCAAGCTTCACTTATCGCTAATTGCGAGAGAGAGCGTTCTTGCTCTCACGCAATACATCAAATAACTACACACTCGCAAAGTAAAGACAATAACGGATCATCAATCCAAACAAACGCAATCTCTCGCTCTAACGCTCAACTAACTGTCAGCTGTTCCATGGCAGCAGGTAAAATGCAGCCTCTGCCGTGGAGTGCACAATGCGCTTCACCAAAGACGCCACTCTCCTCGTTCCAACCAACAACAACAACCACAACGCAGACATCAGCTGCTATCTCACTCATTACAACAACCACCACGTCAACTTTCTCAGCCTCTAGGCCAATTTGCTCCCTCTCTTCGGCAACAACACTGATCAGAGAAAATACATCAAACACGCAAGTTCAAACTTCAACCAATCAAAACCCACAAGAGTCAAAAATAAAACGCAACCGTAGTACTCTCTATTCCAACAACATTTCCGAAAAAAATAGCAATAGTAAAATAATAAAAAATAGAAAAAAAACTCAAACACATACGACAACACAAACAAAACTGCAAAAGTACTGGCTGAGCGCGCCTAATACTAATAACAGGTTCGAACTCCTCTCATAAGACGAAACATTTGAAGACGGTAGTGGTACAGAATCAAATTCTAATGCGCCAAATCAACCTCGACCATTTACTAAAATTCACAAACCACCACCAATATAAGTACAGGACGTAGAACAAATTAACGTACTAAACAAAGCTCTGAAAAACATAATACAACAAAACTACATTTTAAAAACACTTAAAAACAACGATGCGTACGTATGCGTATGCGTACAGACAAATGACTCGTCGAACTACTCGGCGGTGGTTAAGATGCTCAGGGAAAACAAAACTAAATACTACACCTTTAAGCCGAAAGAGGAGCGGGGATTCCAGAGAGTACTTAGGAATATGCACTACGCCACTAATCTTGACGAACTAAAGAATGAACTATCGGAACTAGGCCACGACGTTATTAATATACACAACGTACAACAAAAACTGACAAAGAAACCCCTGCCGCCATTTTTCATTGAACTAAAAGCCAAAGCAAATAATAGAGAAAACTTTAATATCACCACACTCCTATGTACCAAAGTCATCTTTGAGCCACCACACCACAAACGCACGGTAGCTCAGTGCTCAAATTGCCAAAAATATGGTCATACAAGAAATGTTTGCACCAAAGACCCGATCTGTGTGAAATGCGCTGGTAAGCACAAGACTATTGACTGCAAACTAATAGTAACCATAGAAACCCCACAAATCAAGTACGACCTCAACAAAAAGATGAGGAACACAACAAAAACGAAAGCAATAAAAATGAAACCAACAAAAACGAGACTAGTAAAAACACAGAAAAAAAGAATGAATTTTCAAAAGATTTAGCGAAAATAAAAGATATAATAAAACAACTACCGCAACAAATGAGTAATATGATGAACATCATGAGAGTACTTTTAACAAAACTCGACAACAAGAATGGACACTTAAATAAAGATTTTAACTTGGAATGGAAATGGATTAAAAAATCACCTACAGCTTTACCTACACAACAACTACACTGACATTGCTTTGATATCGGAAACACACTATACAAGTAACCAGCACATGAACATACGTGGATACAAGATGTACCACACAAGCCATCCCGACGGTACAGAACACGAAATATCATTATTTAACAAAACATTAAACATAACGTTTTGCTTCCATTCCAAGAAACCTATATCCAGTTGACAAGCATACAAATCTTCGACTCATCCGGACCACTAAGAATAACAGCCGTATACAGGCACCAAAGCACAATACCTTGACTTCTTAAAAACACTCGGACAACGCTTTATAGCTGCAGGCGACAACAATACGAATCATACAGACTGGGGTTAAAGAATGTCAAACAAGAAAGGTAAAAACCTACAGGGTGCACTGCTGTTAACAAAAGCTAAACATCTTAGTACCGGCGAACCCACGTATTGGCCAACAGACAAAAATAAAAAGCCAGACTTCATTGACTTTTATATACTTAAAGATATAGACTTAAATAAATGTGTCATAACATCAAGACTGGAACTATCGTCAGACCATACACCTATACTGCTCGAACTTAATTCAATGGAAGTGAACACAACCAATTCTAAACTATTGCACAACAACAAAACTGATTGGGATACCTATCGCGACTACATTAACACAAACTTGAATACAAGCATTTCACTGAGATCACCCGACAACGCAGAATCAGCTATAGTCCACCTAAACGATACCAGTGAAAAGGCAGTATTGCAAGCTACGCCGGACAATATAATACACCATGCAAAGCGATATACACCCGATTCGCAAATTGATATGTACAAAATGAAAATTGAAAAAAGCAGGGAGCCATTTGCAGATCCCCCAATGCGAAAAAAAATATAACAAGGCAACTAAAGAAATTAGAAAATATCTCCAAAATCAAGAGAAATTACGAAATCCCAGAAGTCTACAGAGGCTAACTCCAACAAGCTCTACCGACTACTCCTTGTGGAAAAAGCTAACAAAAAAACTGACAAATAAAACAATACACCAGGCACCTATAAAAATGGACAATGGATCATGGGCAGTAACGAACCTAGACAAGGCGACAGTTCTAGCGAATTATTATGAAAAAATATTTGGTGATGAAACACTTAACGAAAATGACTGTCATTTGAACTCGACATTTAAACTCATTTAAACATGCACAAATGAAATACTCTAATGTATACAGCACGACATAAAACCCAAAAAAGCACTCGGATATGACAAAATTGACGGAAAACTTTTAAGGGAGCTACCACTTCAAACAGTGGTATAGTTACGTAATATTTTCAACGCGATAATTAGACTATATTGCTATCCGAAAGTATGTGGCTGAAG
>JAWNKX010001009.1:0-14254 GCA_035041755.1 Cacoxenus indagator | reverse complement strand
CAATCTGTGTATATGTTAGCTTCGTATAGAAGGTTGCTGATTGATGCTGTGCGAATAACACCAAAGCTAACGTTATTACTGAGTGGTATATTGTAGTTTTAAAAGTCCTTAGAGTTGGTTAGTTTGCATATAGTGATTTTCTGACATTAATATTGATTTTGTTACTTATGGATTAGTGTGTGTGTTGCAACTATGTTAATTGTTAACTGGGTCTTTAATTAGGTTGAGTCTATTTGAGAGCTGTAATATGAGATGTGAGGCACTGAGAGTAACACGCCAAAGTAGCAACAGCATTGTTCAATGTCTATGAATAATGGGTCAATATATAGTATGTTTTATTTTATTTAGGTTGAAAATTATCGTGTAGTTGTCCGAGTATGTAGTAAGTTCGGATGTTCTGTGTTTTGCTTTTATTTTGTTGAGTTTATTATTTAGTTGTCCGAGTATGTAGTAAGTTCGGATGTTCTGTGTTTTGCTTTTATTTTGTTGAGTTTATTATGTGCGATTATGAACAGTATAACAGATAGGGGGATTCCTGAAGAGTTTCAGTGTCTAGTAGAGTGTGTTTTGTTAATTTGTACTGTTAATTTGTTGTTAGTGAGAAACTTCCAACTCTTTTGAGAGCTTTGAAAATGTCTAACGATATAATAGAGATGTGATTTGTTCTATTGAGGGCTGAGATGGTCTTGTAATCTAGCATTGTTAGAAAATCAGAGGCCGATTTGCTCTTTCTGAATCCCCTTTGATGACTATTAAATAGATTGCCGTTTTAGCTAGCCACCATAATCGTTTTGAGGTTATTTTGTCTGATAGTTTTCCGATATAGCGGTTGAGGGAGATAGGGCTGTAGGGCTTAGTAGAGGTCTTATCATTGTCTGATTTTGGTTGCTTATTTTAAATTGTTGAAGTATATGACTGTTGAGGATAGTATTAAAAAGATTTAGCACCAAGTTATTGCAAATGCTTGCAACTGCATTACATTTCTAAATTAAGATAATGCAATTCTGCTATTAACAACAACCATGTTATTAATAAAATAATGTATATATTTACGATGAATTGTGTACTGTGGCGACTGCATTTCTGAACATGGGTTCCCTGTTCAGATTAGAGTCGTCTTTATAACGTCCTGAAAGCTAAGTGCCCAATCTTGTATTCTGTTTGACAAAAATGTTGTCCCCCAGTTGGTAAATCTTTATTTTTTCCCCCTTTTCATTGTATTACTTTATATCGTGGTTTTGTTTCGCTACTAGCTTTTCATAATTCTTTTTCCAAGTTTCCTCGTAATCCTGTTAACTGAAAGAGACTGTTCTCCCAAAAAACAAGTCTTCTGGTATTTTCCCTGTTGTGGAATGTATGGATTGGTTGTATTCTTCTTCTTCTTCTTATCCTTCTTCTTCTTCTTTTTCTTCCGCTTCATTCCTCTTATGTTGTTAGGTGTCGGGGTAGCCTCCGGGAATTAATTCCTTCCACTGGCTCCGGTCCCTCTAATATCTCCTCATTTCCTCTTTCTACCTATCTCTTGGATCCGGTCATCCCAAGTGTTGGGTGGTCTACCTCTTGGTGCAGTTCCTTCAAGAAGTAAACTTCGGCTATTTGTTTTGCTTTTTTCCTCTCGTCCATGCGCTGCACATGTCCAAACCTTTTCAGTTGTCTTTCCTCTAATATCTCTATTATGGATTTTCTCCGACCAACTTCTGCTATTATTCGTTCATTTCTTATTCTGGCTCTTCTAGTTTTCCCTGCGGCTCTTCTTAGGTACTTCATTTCGGCAGCCTGGAGCTCACTTAAGTGCTTATCTAATAGAGGTAAGCTTTCAGTCCCATATAGAGCTATTGGCACGATTACTGTAATATACAGTTTCATTTTGGTTTGTGTGCTTATCTCTCACTTACAATGATACTTCTAATTTGGTAGTAGGCCGATATTGCCTTCCTCTACGGTTCATCACCTCCTGGTTCTCCTATCGCAAGATACTATGGTCCCTAGATATTCAAAAGCTTCCACTATAACCAGAGATTTTCCATCCTACATCATTGTAAAATTCTCTATTGATTTGTCCGCTTTAGAGACAGTTTTGTTAACATTCACCGTCATTCCTTTTCTTTTTAGTTCATTAATCCATACCTCCAACGCTTGTTGTAGTCTGCCGGGAAGGTTTGCAAAGATGATAATGTCGTCTGCATATAGTAAGAATTCCGATTTTGATTCTATCAGTCCGTGTTCTACATGACTTGGCAACTTCATAAATTAATATATTAAACAACTGAGGGCTGAGGCTGTCCCCTTGCTTCAATACCATTGACCAGTAAATATATGGTCCTGTGTTTTCCGCCCATTCATGAACGCTACCTGTTCTTCCTCCACGTTTTCTTCCACAACTCTTCTGCGCCACTTTTCTAGCACTTTCGTGTACAGCTTATACACTGTTGAGGAGAGGATAATCGGTCTGTAGTTGTTGCAGTCATAACTGTTGCCCTTTTTGTGGATTGGTATAGTGAGGCTCTCCTTCCATTCATTTGAGGCCCTGTTGTATTCCCATGCCTTTTGGAACAACTTGGTTAATGTTTTCTTTACCTCTGGTCCTGCATATTTCATCATGTGTGGGGTTATTCTGTCTGGTCCAGCGGCTTTCCCGCTTTTCATTGTCTTAATAGTGAAATTCACCTCTTTCTCTCTAATCGGCCCATCAATTAGTTTCTCTTCCTCTTCTATATGCGGCCTATAAGATTCCTTCCTCATCCAGAGTCTTATCACCTTTTTTAAACTTATGCTCATAGTGTATTCGCCATACATCTAGGACTTCCTTCTTCTCTGTGGCCTGCCTTTCCCCTTTCTTGATTGTTCTTGTTTGTTTTCAATACTTTCCTCTAAGGGTTTTCGCTATTCTCCAGAGTCCATTCGTATTCATTTTGTGTGCTAACAGCATATTCTAATAATACCTCAAAATCGTCAATATTTCTCTCTTGCTTTATGCATCTCATCAGGTCAAAAAGGGTCGAATGAAATCGTTCTACCTGTCCATTGACCTCTCTTTTATAGGGTGGTACCGTATAAATCTCCATATTGAGTTCATTTTCTAACATGAAACGGATCGTTGCAGAATTTAGAGATTTCTCATTGTCGAAGACGATTGATTTCGGTACCCCAAACATAAAAAACAATTTCTGTTAGTGGCTTACGGATGGAGTCAACGTCTTTACCTGATATTACTTTGACTACAGCAAGCTTCGTGAATTTATCTATTGCTGTTAGAATTCGGCGTTTCTCTGTACTAAATATGTCGATTTGAACAATTTGTCCGGGGTATGTAGGTATAGGTGTGTGCCCTAACATAGGTTTATTTGGATGCCTCTCGTACTTACTTTCTTTGCAAATCTTACAGATTTTCACAATTTGCTTAATTTTTCTTGCCATCGCTGGGAAGTAACAAAGTTCCAAAATTTGTTTTCTGTTCTCATTTGCGTTTCCATGAGCTCTATTTTGGGTTTTTATTATGATAGACCTTTGCTCATCCTCGCTTACGATATCTACAACCAATGTTTGTGTGAACCTAATCTTAAAATTTGAAAAGTGTGATGGGTAAATACTTTGAATTTTAAGCATGACATCTTCCGGAGATTTTATGCAATTAACCAATGAAGGGTTTAAGTACCGCTTGAGCAATCTTGTCAGTTTTCCTTCGGTATAGTTCGGTTCTACTATGGTGTGTCTGTTATAAGTGGGGAAAACTCTCTTAAATTGGTAGTGTGGAGTTTGGTCTATTTGTATGATTATTTGGTTCTTAAAGACATTCATGGGCAATTCGTTGGAGTATATTAAGTTTTCTGGAGAGCGATTGCTACTACTCCCTGTTGTTCTGAGTGAATTAATGTTTCCTCCTGGGAGTCTTGATAAGTAATCTGCAACAATGTTAGTGTTTGCCGGTTTATAAATCAGCTCGTGGTTGTACTCCTCGAGTTGCGCCTTCCGTCGTTTCATTTTAGCGTTAGTGTTGTCAGCGTGTGATGATCAGTAAAGATCTTTCCCCTTTTTGTTTCATAAAGGAAACAACTTAATGACTGTAAAGCCCAAATTATCGCTAACATCTCTTTCTCATTTGCTGCGTAATGTTCTTCTGAACGTCCAAGGGTTCTCGACAGGAAAGAAATTGCTCGACCTTCTTAGGCTAGGACCGCTCCCAGACCGTAATTTGACGCATCTGTAGATAACTCAAAGGGCTTTTCGAAATTTGGGTAATGAACCAATAAACCAAAAATTACATTCAGATCTCCGGAAATTAGACAATTTTTTAGTTTTTTGAACGCTTTAATTTGTTGCTCGTTAATTTCCGTTTTGAGCGCCATGGGATATGGGTAAGTCTTCGAAAAAATAGGTTTACACTGGTGATAAAGGTCAAACTATTATCCGGGTCTGAAAATGTGTAGGACAGTTTTTTATGAAAACTGATGTCTCTAAACTCAATTTCCTCTTCAGGTGCAAGGTGATTAAGACGTAGTTGAATGTTACTAACCGCTTCCATTTCAAGTTGGTTCAGGGGATAGCAATATTTATCCAGGAGAGTAAAGTTAGCCTCTTCGGTATAAATTTCTGCGTCTAGGAGTTTGACTCCGGGAAATATTGTTTGTTTGGTTTACCCTATACTTCATATTTACCAATTTCAAGCATATTTGAAGGCCTTGGGGCAAACTAGTCGGCTCCTTTACACTCAATAGCCTCGACAAGTCACCATTTAGTCCCCTAACAAACGTGTCTAGGGCATTGTCACGATAGATGTTCGTCATCGAGTTTAGTGCTTCTTCCCCTAATTCAAGACAATCAATCTTATCAAGAATTAACTATAGGTAGTGGTACACCTTTTGATAAAATTCTTCAAAACTACTGTTTCGCTGAACCAAAGCCGTCTCCTGATGTTCAAGAGTACTGACATCTCTACTATCAGAGTAATGCAGCATTAGACACTTCTTAATCTTACTCCAGTCTAGTGGAGTACGATAAGATTCATGTGCTTCATCAGCCTCGCCGATAATTTTTTGTCGTATCGTGTGTAAAACAGCAAAATATTTTGGTGTACTTTTATCCTTTCCGTACATTACAAAAATCCTATCCACCGCCTTCCTCCAAGAACTAAATTCTCCCTTTTTGCCGGAGAATTCCCTGAGACATTTAACGACGGTCATTCGGTCAACTGAATTCGAAGTGTTAAGTCGATTTGTCATCTACTCTCGCACTCCAAATTTAACTAAACGAAAGGTAAAACAACAACTACTGAAACAAAGAGTCAAGACTGTCCTGGACTCAGAAATGCCTGTTGAACGCAGTCCCCCGACTGCGCGAACCATGCAAAATCAAAATCAGCCAGCAAAGAACAGCATGAGCGTACCCCATGTTCAAACAGCTGTTAACACAAAAAACAACAACGCATATCTTATTTCATCATCCAATGGTTCAAACAACTGCATCATCAACAACAACAGAGAATCTACCCAGGCTTCACTGGGTAGATTCATTCGCAAGTGCACTGTCAAGTCGACTAGTCGTCTCCTTTCGCTTTCCGAATTTAACAACACAAAAAACTAAGTCAAGAGACAAGGTAATCAATTGTTCTTATCTCAAAATGCCTGTTGAACGCAGTCCCCCGACTGCGGGCAGCTCGCAAAAACAAAATCATCCATCAAGGAACAGCATGAGCGTACCCCACGCTCAAACAGCTGTCCGCATAAGTAACAACAACGAATACCTTGGCACATCAACAAGCGGTTCAAACAACAGCATCAACATCAGTGACTCATACCAAGCCTCACTTCCCGTTAATTTCGAGAGAGCGCGTTCTTGCTCTCCCGCAATACATCAAACAGCTTCACACTCGCAAAGAGAAAACAATAACGGATCATCAATCCAAACAAACGCAGCCTCTCGCCCTACCACTCAACTAACTGGCAGCTGTTCTATGGCAGCAGGTAATATGCAGCCTCTGCCGTGGAGTGCACAATGCGCTTCACCAACGACGCCACTCTCCTCGTTCCAACCAACAACAACAACCACAACGCAGACATCAGCTGCTATCTCACTAATTACAACAACCACCACGTCATCTTTCTCAGCTACAATGCCAATTTTTTCCCTCTCTTCGGCAGCAACATTGATCAGAGAAAAGACATCAAACACGCAATTACAAACTTCAACCAATCAAAACCCACAAGAGTCAAAAATAAAACGCAACCGTATAAGCTCTCTCCCAACAACACTTCCGAACAAAATAGCAATAGTAAAAAAAGTAGGAAAAAAACTCAAACACAAACGACAACACAAACAACACTGCAAAAGTACTGGCTGAGCGCACCTAACACTAATAACAGGTTCGAACTCCTCTCACCAGACGAAACGGCGGAAGACGGCAGTGGTACAGAAGCAAATTCTAATGCGCCAAATCAACCTCGACCACCTACTAAAATTCACAAGCCACCACCAATATACGTACAGGACGTAGAACAAATTAACGTACTAAACAAAGCTCTGAAAAACATAATACAACAAACCTACATTTTAAAAACACTTAAAAACAACGAAGTATGCGTACAGACAAATGACTCGTCGAACTACTCGGCGGTGGTTAAGATGCTCAGGGAAAACAAAACTAAATACTACTACACTTTTAAGCCGAAAGAGGAGCGGGGATTCAAAACAGTACTTAGGAATATGCACTACGCCACTGACCTTGACGAACTTAAGAACGAGCTATCGGAACTAGGCTACGACGTTATTAATATACACAATGTACAACAAAAACTGACAAAGAAACCACTGCCGCTATTTTTCATTGAACTAAAAGCCAAAGAAATAATAGAGAAATCTTTAATATTACAACACTCCTATGTACCAAAGTCATATTTGAGCCACCACACCACAAACGCACGGTAGCTCAGTGCTCAAACTGCCAAAAATATGGTCATACACGAAATTTCTGCACCAAAGACCCGATCTGCGTGAAATGCGCTGGCAAGCACAAAACTATTGACTGCAAACTAATAAGTGCAGATCAAATTAAATGCGCTCTTTGTGGCGGCTCACACACAGCCAACTATAAGTGATGTGACGTATACAAACATCTAAAAATTAAAAGATTTCCCTCACTAAAAGAGAAAGACGATAAAAAAGATGACCATCAGGTAGTAGAACAGACATCAAACAAAGTCAAAATTGGAATAACGTACGCCCAAACAGCAGCCAGTAACCGTAGAAACCCCACAAATCAGTTACAACCTCAACAAAAAGATGAGGAACACAACAAAAACGAAAGCAACAAAAACGAATCCAACAAAAACGAGACTAGTGAAAATACAGAAAAAAAGACCGAATTATCAAAAGATTAGCGGAAATAAAAGATATAATAAAACAACTAGCGCAACAAATGAGTAATATGATGAACATCATAACAGTACTATTGACAAAACTCCACAACAAGAATGGACACTAAAATAAAAATTTTAACTTGGAATGCAAACGGATTAAAAAATCACCTGAATGAATTACAGCTTTTCCTACACAACAACTACATTGACATTGCTTTGATATCGGAGACACACTATAGAAGTAGCCAGCACATGAACATAAGTGGGTACCAGATGTACCACACAAGCCATCGCGACGGTACAGGACACGGTGGGACTGCTATCATTATTAAACAAAACATTAAACATAACGTACATTGAGTTCTTAAAAATTCTCGGACAACGTTTTATAGCTGCAGGCGACTACAATGCGAAGCATACAGACTGGGGTTCCAGAATATTAAACAAGAAAGGTAAAAACCTACAGGGTGCACTGCTGTTAGCAAAAGCTAAACATCTTAGTACCGGCGAACCCACGTATTGGCCAACAGACAAAAATAAAAAGCCAGACCTCATTGACTTTTATATACTCAAAGACATAGCCTAAAATAAATGTGTCATAACATCAAGACTGGAACTATCGTCAGACCATACACCTATACTACTCGAACTTAATTCAACTGAAGTGAACACAACCAAGTCCAAACTATGGCACAACAACAAAACTGACTGGGATACCTATCGAGATTACATTAACACAAACTTAAATACAAGCATTCCACTGAGATCACCCGACAACGTAGAATCAGCTATAGTCCAACTAAACGATACCATTGAGAAGGCAATATTGCAAGCAACTCCGGACAAGATAATACACCATGCAAAGCGATACACACCCCCTACGCTTCGCAAATTGATATGCACAAAACGAAAACTGAAAAAAGCATGGACCATTTGCAGATCCCCCGATGCGAAAAATAAATATAACAAGGCAACTAAAGAAATTAAAAAATATCTCCAAAATCAGAAAAATTATGAAATCATGAAGTATTTACAGAGGCTAACTCCGACAAGCTTTACCGACTACTCCCTGTGGAAAGCTACAAAAAACTGACAAATAAAACAATACACTTCTTCTTCTTAGTCGGCGCTACAGTCCGGGGTGGACCTGGGCCTCAAACAATACGCCTCTCCAGTTAGCGCGATCTTTGGCTAACTGCCTCCAGTTGCGCACTCCAAGTTGGTTGAGGTCCCCTTCCACTTGTGCGCGCCACCTAAGGCGAGGTCTTCCTCTACTGCGTTGTCCCTCCGGGTTGGAATCGAAGACTCTTCGGGCCGGAGCATTGGTGTCCATTCGCTCTACATGTCCCAGCCATCTTAGACGACTGATGCGTATTTTTTTAACCAGGGCGATGTCGCTGTACAGCTCGTAGAGTTCGCTGTTAAATCTCCTCCTCCAAAACCCGTTAACGCAAACGGGACCGAAAATCACTCGAAGAATTTTTCGTTCGAAACGACCAAGGAGATCTTCATCCGCCTTTGACAGCGTCCATGCTTCTGCACCATATAGTAGGACTGGGATGATGAGGGTCTTATATAGAGTCTCCTTAGTGTTTCTCGACAAGGCCTTATTAATCAGTTGCCTTCTTAGGCCGAAGTAAAAGCGGTTGGCAAGAGTGATTCTTCGTTTGATTTCCGAGGTGATATCGTTTTCTGAATTTATAGCGGAACCGAGGTAGACAAAGTCCCTAACTGCCTCAAAATTATAGCTGAAATTTGTTTGAAAACAATACACCAGGCACCTATAAAAATGGACAATGGATCATGGGCAGTAACGAACCTAGACAAGGCGACAGTTCTATCGAATTATTATGAAAAAATATTTGCTGATGAAACTATCAACGAAGATGACTGTCATATAAACTCGACAGTCACTCCCCAGCCAACTCGCCTAAAAAAAATATGCACAAATGAAATACTCAAATGTATACAGCACGACATAAAGCCCAAAAAGCACCCGGGTATGACAAAATCGACGGAAAACTTTTAAGGGAGCTACCACTTCAAGCAGTGGTATACATACGTAATATTTTCAACGCGATAATTAGATTAAATTACTTTCCTAAAGTATGGAAAGTGGCTGAAGTCATTGCAATTCCAAAACCTGGTAAAGACGTATCATATAGACCAATTAGCTTACTTGCAGTGCTGTCAATAATATTCGAGAAGCTCCTGTGCCAGCGACTGTTACCTATTATAGAACGCAAACATATAATACCTGACCACCAATTTGGCTTTCGACGAAAACACTCGACCATACAACAAATCCATCGTGTGACTCATAAAATTTTAAACGATCTTGACAACAAAAAGTTCTGTATAGGAGTTTTTCTAGATGTAGAAAAGGCATTCGACAAAGTTTGGCACAAAGGACTAATCAGCAAATTGCGCAATATATTTCCGCGTAACGTACTACAGATATTAGTATACTATATCACAGAAAGACATTTTTTCGTTAAGTACTCAGATGAATATTCCACATTAAGAAAAATCAAAACAGGCATACCACAAGGAAGTGTACTAGGACCGTTATTATACACTATCTTTACAGCGGACATACCATCACCAAATGACGATGCTTCAATGATAGCCACATTTGCTGATGACACTATAATACTTAGCGCACATAGACAAGTAAACATAGCAACATCCAAACTACAACAGCATCTGGATACTACCCTAAGGTGGTTTGAAAAGTGGCAAATAAAAGTAAATAATACCAAAACAGTACATGTTATATATACAACTAAAACTAAATTCACACCACCTCGTATAACGATTGACGGAGCTGACGTAAAAATTGAAAATGTAGTCAAATACCTAGGATTATTTATTGACAACAAACTCAACTGGAAATACCATATACTTAAAAAACGGGATCAAATCAAGCTGAGGATTATCCAATTATATTGGCTGCTCAAATCAAAGTTAACATTAGAAAACAAAATACTGATCTACAAAGCCAATCTAAGACCAATGTGGACGTACGGAGCACAAATCTGAGGAACGGCCAAAAAATCAAATACAGACATAATACAAAGACAACAATCAAAAATCATTCGTATGATCACCAAGGCTGGGTGGTATATAGCTAACAATGCTCTGCATCGTGATCTCAATATTCCAACAATACTAGAGGAGATTACAGAAATAAGTCGTATCTACCAGACCAAGCTTACCCAACACCCAAATGTTGGTGTCAACCATACAGGAACTACAATGCAGACGCAGGTTACAGAGGACAAGGCCAGTGGATCTGGTTGAATAAATTCGAAGCTATATATATCTCAATACCTCTTCCTTTTTTTGTTTTTGTTTTTGTTTAATGTGTTTATTTTTGTATTTTATATTCTTATTACATTTATGTTTGCTTTACTTTATTTTGCTTTATAATTGTATTAATTTAATTTAAATGTATATTATTTTTGTTACTATTTTGATTTTTTTCCCCTACATCCTTACAAAAATGAAAAACTTTTGTGATCTGCTCACATAAATTAGTTACAACCCTAAAATAACGTTTAAACCATGTACACGACATATGGGAAATATAAAAAAAAAAATAAAAAAAAAACAAACAATTAACATCATATCTCAAGAGCTTAACACCCACGAGTCAAGCGGACTACTCTTTATGGAAAGCTACTAAAGGATGGACAAATAAAAGTAATCATCAGGCTCCTCTAAAAATGGAAAACGGGTTATGGGCAAAGACGAACTTGGATAAAGCTAAATTATTAGCGGACTATTTCGAAAGGGTTTTTTCAGAAGTCGCCACCAACTCAGATAATCCACAGCTGAACACAGATATTAGCATAGGTTCAGAACATATAAAACATGAAAAGACCACCATAGGAGAAAAAAGAAAATGCATTAACAATGACATAAAGGAAAAAGTCCCCTGGATATGACAAAATAAATGGGAAATTCCTGAGAGAACTACATGTAAAATCTATAGAATATCTAAGAAACATCTTTAACGCTATGTTCAGACTAAACTATTTTCCGAGAGTCTGGAAAGTAGCTGAGATTATTGCCATCCCGAAACCAGGCAAAGACTCATGAAAAGCAGAGTCTTATAGACCAATCAGTCTACTCCCTGTAATCTCAAAAATCTTCGAAAAGATATTAAGAAGTAGACTATTGCCAAGAATAGAACGCAGGCACATCATTCCAAATCACTAATTTGGTTTCCGAAGAAGTCACTCAACGATACAACAAGTGCACAGAGTTACGCACAAAATCCTAAATGACATTGAGGATAATAAATTTTGTATTGGACTCTTCTTGGACGTTGAAAAGGCTTTTGACAAGGTTTGGCATAAAGGACTCAAAGGAAAACTTGGAATACGTGACTTCAGAGGTGGGAGGAGCGGCACACGCAAAGTGGGTATTAAAAGATTTGCATAAGACATAGAATGGATCATGTTGCAAATAAGAAGCTCTACAAAAGGGAAGAGTAATAGTTTTTTTTTTTTTTTTTTTTTTTTTTTTGGTACACTAAAGTTAATCATTCTATGTAAGAAAGGTGAGTTAATACTACCATAAATGAGGTTATACATAAAAGTTACACCAATGACCGTTCTACGACTAGACAAGGTAGGAAGGTTGATCAATTTGAGACGACACCGATAAGATGGTAGGCAAGCATTAGGATCCCAGTGCAAGTTTTTGAGAGCAAAAGGTAGAAATTGCTTTTGCACAGACTCAATACGATCAATGTACATCTGATATTGAGGATCCCAGACATAAGACGCATACTCCAGAGTAGGTCTTACCAGTGAAGTGTATAGTATACGGATCATCAAATTCCTTAGACCAGCGTTTAATATAGCCAAGGATACCTCTAGCTTTAGATACCGAACTGGAAATGTGGGTACCGAAATGCAAATGATGGACTCAGAGTGTAAGTAAAATACCAAGGTCGTTAAACTGGGAAATACGATCTAAACTATTTGAGTCAATGTAATAAGAATTTTAAATAAGGGCTCCGCGAGAAAAGGATATAACTTTGTATTTACTGGTATTGAGGATTAAATAGTTTTTGGAACACCAACGAGATGAAGAGTCTATGTCACTCTGAAGGAAAATCCCGTGAGAAGGGTTATTAAGGCGGAAACATAGTTTTACATCATCTGCGTACATTAAAATCTCAGAGTGTTTGATGACGGTAGGTAGATCATTAATAAATATGTTGAAAAGCAAAGGCCCAAAATGACTGCCTTGGGGAACACCTGATGTTACCTTTAAAGACTTTGATATTGAAGACTTAAAAAGTACCCTTTGAGTGCGATTATCAAGGTAAGATGCCAGCCATCGGATCAATGGAGAAGGGAAACCAAAAGCTTTGAGTTTGGTTATGAGCAACTCATGCGATACAGTATCGAAAGCTTTACTGAAGTCGGTGTAGATAACATCGGTTTGGCTACCTACCGAAAAGTTGTGATTGACAATATAAGTAAATTCCAACAGATTGGTTACCGTTGAAGGGTTCTTTACAAAACCATGCTGAGACATATTCAACAATGGGCGAATATAAAACTGTAGATGATCAGTGATAATCTGCTTAAACAACTTAGGAATTGCACACAGCTTGGCAATACCTCTGTAGTTCGATACATCTGACTTACTACCCTTTTTGAATAAGGGAAATATATAGGATTATTTCCAACCACTTGGCATAGACGAATTAATAAGGGATAAATTAAATAATGTGCAAAGCGGAATATATAAGTTATTAGCACATCATTTTAAGATACAACTAGGAATATTATCTGGACCACTGCCGTCAATAAACGGCATATTGAAGTGATTAAATTCAAAAATTTTATAAGGGTAAGGAGAATTATTTCCACAAGCACTATTAGAGTAGATGCCCTGGAAAAATTTAACAAAAAGGTTCGCAATCCCATCATAAGAGCTACTTGCAATTCTTTCAAACTCCATACTAGTTGGAAATAAATCTGATTTGTTTTTGATTTTGATGAATTAAAAAAAATTTTTGGGATCTCGATTAATATTTACTTTTACTTTGCACAAATATCTACTATAGCAAGATTGATTTAAAAATGTTGAATTTACTACGAGCCGCGGCATAACTCGCATAATCAGTTGCGGAACAAGAGCGTATAAATTTTTTAAATAACCGATTTCTAATATTTTTTAAACGGACCAAATTTGTACAAAACCAAGGCGGACGCTTAGAATCATCGGTAACATGCACTTTATCAATGTCAGAGGAAGAACTTAATATTGACCAATCCGTGGAAGCAAGCAATGAGTTGGGACGATTGAAGCAATAGTGAATAGTTTCTTAAGTTTTTGGTATTTAATTCGCATACGGTGGTACATCAATGAGAAGTCCCCCTGGCGATTGAAGCAGGTGGCGCACGACCACCTGATGCCACCACATGCAGGTTTAGCCGTACCGTAAAGTCGGTCATAGTCGCGACCAGCCAACCCAGGGCACTTAAGGTGGGCGATGCTATCGCACATCCAACAAGAGACACCTCTAAACTTATCACTATTAAAGTTGTCTTTGTTGGTGCAAGCCCGAATACAGCAACTCATTTTGCGCGACGTGTAGATACAAGATATTAAATAAAATAAAAGCAAAATAAGATAAATAAGATAGGAACAAAAATGAATAAATAAAATAAAAATAAGTGAAAAAGAAGTAAATTTAAAAAAAGAAATAAATAAATAAATTTAAAAAAATAATAATAATAATAATAAAATAAAAGAGAAAATAAAAATAAAAAATAAAATAAAAAATTAAAGAAAAAAATAAAAGTAAAAGAATAAAAAAAATAAAAAAAATTATTTTTTTGGTATCAATTTATAAAAGCTTAAAAATTTATGAA
>JAWNKX010001008.1:0-22839 GCA_035041755.1 Cacoxenus indagator | reverse complement strand
TTCGGTCATCTGAATTCGAAGTGTTAAGTCGATTTGTCATCTACTCTCGCACTCCAAATTTAACTAAATGAAAAGTAAAACAACAACTACTAAAACAAAGAGTCAAGGCTGTTCTGGACTCAGAAATGCCTGTTGAACGCAGTCCCCCGACTGCGCGCAGCATGCAAAATCAAAATCAGCCAGCAAAAAACAGCATGAGCGTACCCCACTTTCAAACGTACTCCACTTAACACAAAAAACAACAACGCATATCTTATCCCATCATCCAACAGTTCAAACAACTGCAACATCAACAACAACAACAGTAAATCTACCCAAGCTTTACTTCCCGCTAATTTAGAGAGAGACCGTTCATATTCTTCTGCAATACAGCAAACAATTTCACACCCACAAAGTGAAAACGCATCATCAATACAAACAAACGCAACCTCTCGCTCTACCGCACAATTAACTATCAAGAGCTCTACACACAGGTAAAATGCAGCCTCTGCCGTGGAGTGCACAATGTGCTTCACCAACGACGCCGCTCTCCTCTTTTCCACCAACAACAACTGCATCAACTACTACAACAACGCTCGCTCTGGCTTCTGTTGGAGTGTTCACAACAACAGCAACAACAACTATAACAACCACCATGGCAACACGATCAGCTGTATCATCTGTTCCCTCTATATCCACAGTAAGTACAACAACAACAACATCAAGTAAACAGTACGATACACAAAACATAAACAACGCCAAAACTCAAGAGTCCAGCCTAAAGAGAAATAGGAGCAAACAATCTCCAATAACAGTGCTGAACAAAACAACACAAGTAAAAACTAGAGAAATAAACAATGTTACGGAACGCAAACAATACTGCAAAAATATTGGTTAAGCGCACCAATCACAACCAACAGGTTCGCTCTCCTCTCTCAAGACGATGACAATCAAGCGAACAGTGGTGCGGAAAGTGTTTCCGATGCAACAAATTTGCCAGCACAAAAAAAAATATGTTCAAGACGTCGCACAAATTAGCGTTCTTACCAATGCTCTAAAAAATGTAATTAACCATAATTACATTTTAAAAACGCTGCAGAATAATGAGGTGCGTATACAAACAAAAGATTCTAACAGTTACTCCACAGTTATTAAGATGCTGCAAGAGCACAGATCGAAATACTACACGTTCAAACCGAAGGAAGAACGTGGATATAAAGTAGTTCTCAGGAATATACACCACGCCACTGACATTAATGAAATAAAAAATGAACTTCTCGGCCTAGGGCATAAAGTCATAAACATCCATAATGCACAACAAAAAGTCACGAACAAACCGCTTCCATTATTCTTCATTGAATTAAAAAGCAATAAAAACAACAAAGATATTTATAACATAACCACACTGCTCTGCACGAAAATCATTTTCGAGGCCCAACACCATAAACGCATAATATCGCAATGCTCAAATTGTCAAAAATACGGCACCACGAGATATTTTTTCACCAGAGATCCGATCTGCGTCAAATGCGCCGGCAAACAGAAAACAATCGACTGCAAAATTTAAGCCAACGGTCAAATAAAATGTGCATTGTGCGGTGCTGCACACACTGCAAACTACAAAGGTTGTGAGATATACAAGGCACTAAAAATAAAAAGATTTCCAGCCCTTAGAGACACTGGCCACCAAGTTCCGGCTGAGACAGTAGCAGCAGCTCCAATCGAGACTCAAAACTTAAACAAAATTAAGACCGGTTTATCGTACGCTCAAGTAGCTAATGATAAGAATGACAACAATAATGGCGAAAAGAATAAGAAGCAACAACTCACGAATCCAACCAATGAATACATAAGTAGACCCATTGACATAAAAACTGATATTACTGAGATGAAAGACCTGATGAAACAATTGTTTCAACAAGTCACAAATATGATAAACGTCATAACAATTCTCATATCGAAGATGGACAAACAAAATGGAAACTAAATTAAGGATCATAACTTGGAATGCAAACGGACTGAAAAACCATATTGACGAACTACAAATACTTCTTCATGACAACAGCATTGATATAGCCCTAATCTCGGTGACACATTGCACAAACAAACACTTCATACAAGTTAGAGGGTACAATGTGTATACCACAAACCACCCCGATGGCACAACGCACGGTGGAACAGCCATAATTATTAAGCAGTGCATAAAGCACGACGAGCTTGAGCCATATCAGCATAACTACATACAAGCGACAAACATTCAAATTAATGATCTCGTAGGACCACTCATAATATCTGCTGTATATAGCTCACCAAAGTATAATATTACAGACACAGAATATAACAATTTCCTCAACTCTCTTGGACAACGGTTCATTGCAGCCGGTTATTACAACGCGAAACACACTACGAGGGGATCGAGGCTAACAAACAAAAAAGGCAAAAATCCCCTCAGCGCTATGCAGTTCACAAACTCTAAGCACTTGAGTACAGGCGAACCAACATATTGGCCAACAGACATTAATAAAACTAAATAAATTTTTCATAACAAAGAACCTGGACATTCGGAAATGTAAAATTTTATCACGATTCGACTTCTGTACAACAACAGAACTGACTGGCATACTTATAAGGAAAACATTGACATCCCCCTTAAATCATATGAGGACGTCGAGCCAGCGATAGTATTCCTGAATGACGCCATTATGAAAGCAGTCATACAATCGACACCAAAAAAGAAGCAGCAAAATTGGACATTCTACACACATCCTCAACTACGACGGCTAATAAATCAAAAATGTAAACTACGGAAAACCTGCTCAACCACAAGATCTCCTGAGACAAAAAGACAGTACAACAAGGCAACTAAAGAGGTTAAAAAAATGATTCAGGTATTAAAAAACAAACAATTAACATCATATATCAAGAGGTTAACACCCACGAGTCAAACGGACTACTCCTTATGGAAAGCTACTAAAGGATGGACAAATAAAAGTAATCATCAGGCTCCTTTAAAAATGGAAAACGGGTTATGGGCAAACACGAACTTGGACAAAGCTAAAGTATTAGCGGATTATTTCGAAAGGGTTTTTACAGAAATCGCCATCAACTCAGATGATCCACAGCTGAACACAGATATTAGCAGAGGTTCAGAACATATAAAACATGAAAAAACCACCATAGGAGAAATAAGAAAATGCATTAATAATGACATAAAAGAGAAAAAGTCCCCTGGATATGACAAAATAAATGGGAAACTCCTGAGAGTACCTGTAAAAGCTATAGAATATCTAAGAAACATCTTTAACGCTATGTTCAGACTAAACTATTTTCCGAGAGTCTGGAAAGTAGCTGAGATTATTGCCATTCCGAAGCCAGGCAAAAACGCATCATAAGCAGAGTCTTATAGACCAATCAGTCTACTCCCTGTAATCTCAAGAATCTTCGAAAAGATATTAAGAAGTAGACTATTGCCAATAATGGAACGCAGGCACTTCATTCCAAATCACCAATTTGGTTTCCGAAGAAGTCACTCAACGATACAACAAGTGCACAGAGTTACGCACAAAATTCTAAATGACATTGAGGATAATAAATTTTGTATTGGACTCTTCTTGGACGTGGAAAAAGCTTTGACAAGGTTTGGCATAAAGGACTCAAATGGAAACTTAACAATATATACCCTCAAAACATAGCACATCTATTAACATCATATATCACAGGTAGATACTTCTTAGTTAAATACTCAGACGGCTGAGAATAGTCAACCCTTAGAGAAATAAATTCAGGAGTTCTACAGGGAAGTGTGCTAGGACCTTTGTTATATACCCTATACACAGCAGACATACCATGTCCCACTCACAATTCGTCGATGATTGCAACTTTCGCCGATGACACAATACTCCTAAGTGCTCATAAAAACATAAATACTGCAACATCCATGTTGCAAGTAGACTTTAATAAAACACTTGACTGGCTTAAAAAGTGGAATATTGAAATAAACAAAAACAAAACAGTACAAGTTATATAAACTACTAAGACCAATCTATATAAATATTGACGGAGACGACGTAACCATTCAAAAAGAAGCCAAGTACTTAGGATTATATATTGACAGTAAACTAAACTGGAAACACCATATACAAAAAAAGCGTGACCAAATCAAAATGAAAGTAAGACAACTCTACTGGTTGCTCAAACCAAATACAAACATTTCACTTGAAAACAAGCTCCTAATCTATAAGACAATTATTAAACCAATTTGGACATATGGAGTCGAAATATGGGGAGTTGCCAAAAAATCAAATATAAAGTTAATCCAGAGGCAACAATCAAAAATTATTCGTACCATAACAAAAGCCCAATGGTATATCATCAACACGGACCTTATTCGAGACCTAAGAATTGCGACAGTAGATGAGGAAATAATCAAGTTAAGCAGAAATTACCAAACCAAACTTTCCCAGCATTCGAACGATGGTGTGAATACTTTACCATTAGATGAACTAACTCGGCAACGTAGACTAAAAAGGGTGAGACCAGTGGCCCTCCCATAACACATTACTTCCAATTAATAATTGTTAATTGGTGTTATCTTTAATTGTTTATTTATTGTTAAAATACATGTATTGTTAAATTCCAGTCACAACACGACTTTACAAACTGATTGTAAAATTGAAATTCACCCACTTGTCCCACCCTCTTCCTTTGGGGGGGAAAAAAAAAGTAGAATTTGTTGCTGTTTACCTTACGAAAACAAATTCTACTCTATTCATTGAAAAGCATTTAGAAAAATTGGGTTTTGTTTTAAGTTACAAATATAATTATAAATATAATGAAAGAGAGACATAGCGGATTTTGTTGGTTTATATCTGGATGGTAGTCTATCGAACCACTGCACCTATTTAAAATATTCTGTAACACTGAAAAAACTATAATTCTATTTTTTTGTAAATAAAGAATTGTTTCCTTTATATGTATTGTAGTTTTCAATTACATGTATTGGTATTTGCTCTTCCATAAGCAATGTTTGATCACCTATTGTTTAAATGTTTTAAATAAGCGATTTCTTGCGTTTGTTAGTTGATTAAAGTCTCTAGAGAATACGACAGTGTGTGGGTATTGTTAGAAATATTGATTTTATTCAATAAAATGGAAATTATTTTTCAATACATTTCAGCATACTTGTATTAAAAAACAGAACAGCTGCATCAATATCGGAAAAATAACTTTTCTGTTTAAAGTTAAAGACTCGTCTGCGCTTAGCACAAGCTGACAAAGGGTAAGTAAGACTTGCAATCACCTCAAGAATAGGGTGATAGTCATCTTCACTTTCGAGTTTCGTTCGACTTTGCGGGAGAATCTCACTTTCTTCTTCTTTGGTTTATTCGTGTTCAGTACAATGAATGTTGGGAAGTACCAAACTCGAACTTCGCTATCTAGTATTTGTTGATACGTTAGCTTTTCGGCATAAACCTTTGCCACGAGATTGTCAACCATTTTATCAATTATGTAGCTTTCTGACAACTATTCTAATTTCTTTTTCGAGAGAAGTCCGACTTTGTAGCATTCGCCGACCTTTTATCATGCAGTCTTCATGAGTATGAGTCAGAGTAAGAGCACAATTTTTATCTGTATGGACAATATGTAACGTATATCTTGTTCCAGTTAGTACAATTAAAGTGACAATAAAAGATTTCAGTGATGATTTTTTTGTGGCGAATCGTATCTGCAGTCCATTTAATGCACAGTGATTTATTAGCCCCTTTCTTGTCAAGCCTGTGAAACAAATCTACTTTCATCAACGATACGGATAGACCATCTAGAAATGCAAAGTTATGTAGATTAGTACGATTCGGAAAAATGGCTTATTTCACTCGCCACGTTGGGATTTGATGCTTTTCCGTCCACCATCTATTGAATTCATTTTCTTATGCGTGCAGCATTTTTTATATATTATTTTATTTTTTTAAATTTATTTAATAAGCACCATACCAGGCGCATTGTGCCTTATAATGTGCTTTGCGTCTATGTCACAATTTATCGCCTGTTTTGAACAATTATTTACAACTATTACAAACGTATATATTAATTATTTCTCAGGTTTAGGATTATTTACATTTAATTTCAAAGATAAAGTCAGCGTTTTATCGACTGGTTTGTAGGGCGATCCGGCCCTCGACAAGAGGTATGTCCATGTCTCTATGCAGGGTTGAGTTGACGTTGACTTACCAGGAACAACCAGTCATTAATCGCAGAGTCTTGTTTTGCAAGACTTCCACTTTCTTCTAAGATTTTGCCGCGACTCCCATCTTAGGGATAATTACTGATTCAGCATACTTGTATTGTATTGTATTATTGTAGCGGCTGATAGCCCGCTTCGGGTCTTAACGCAAAAAGTGCATCCCTCTAAGTAGGACTGGATGAGGCCAAAGTAGGGTGATGGTAGGGAGTATTTCACCTCCGCTAGAAGCCCAAGATTCCATACTCGGACGAATGCCTGGTCGAAGTTGATAAAAACAGTACTACAAAACTGTTTTGTGTCAAACGCCATAGGAATATGGTATACGGCCGTGTGCAATGGTTCAATAGTGCTATGGCCCGCGCGGAAATCAAACTTATGTTCGGGGATGAGTCCGAGGGGTTCCACGATAAACATCAACCTGGCGGCAAGCAGTCATTCCCAAAGACTGATGGGCCGGCAGGAAGCGGGATCGATTTCTGGCTTACCAGGCTTATGGATCATTGTAACAATGGCGGGCTTCCACGCAGTAGGGAAGTGCTGTACTCTTAGAATCACGTTGAAGATAATCGCGAGAAAAAGGAGCGCTTTCTCAGAAAGGCACTTCAAAGTTCTTTGGCATATCCTGACGTGTCCGGCAGATTTGTTGGCCTGAGGGTCCTTATTGAACTTTCAATTTCTGCCACAGCGAAAGGATTGATATGGGGGTCCATCTGCAGCGGGGACCATAGTTGACCTATGATGTCACTTACGTCTTCTGGACAAGCCATTTGTAGAGGTTTGAATCTCTCAGAAAGATGTACGACGAAGGTGTTTGCCAGTTCAGCATCGGAGTGTGGCTATCCGAATTGGCTGACGCTTAGCTTACCGTGTTGCCTTCCATAAAGAGAAAGACGCATTGTTATTAGGCTCCATGTTAGCGAGCATGTTGTCAAAGTAGGAGGCACGATGTATGGTAAGACCTTTTTTGCACTGGGAGTCTGCCCTATGCCAGTTTGCTTTGTCGGTTGGGTGTTTTGTTCATATGTAGCTTCAGTTTATTCGACAGGAGGGCGAGTAAGGGTCTGATTGCCGTTGTTCGACTGATATGGCTTTGTGATGCAATGGCGGGCGTCTGACGTAGCTTCATGGACCTTTCTAGTGAAGATTTTCAGAGCATCATCGATATCTGGCCCAGAATTAAGTTCCATGTCAGGATAAAGGGAGTCGCTTAGGTGACTCTTACATTTTCTCAAATTCATCTGATGGTCAATAAGCCTCTCGGCTGAGGGGAAATATGTTGCAGCGTAACAATCAGAGGGAGATCGTCGAAGTTCAAGTCTAATTTACTCTCAATGTGAAGCTTGTGGGGAATACTTTTGTAAATGGCGAAGTCTAAGCAGCTTGAGTTGCTCACCCGATTGGGGAATCCGGTTGTGATGTCAGTGGGCAGAACATCCACGTTCGAGGATAAAATTAATTCCGCTAATTCCTTTCCTCGTTCGTTGCATCGCTAGTTGCCCCAGAGCCTATGTTTGTCGTTCTAGTCACCACCAACAAGGAACTTTATGTTACGGTTGTCCATAAGAACTGCAAAATCGTTGCTACACCAGTTAAAACGAGGAGGGCAGTAAATACAGCAGAACTCCATATTGACTATAATAGTAAGGACACTGGCTGACGCAATTTGAGCTTTATTAGTGCGAACAGGCTGTGAGGGAAAGTGTTGAAGGTTGTTTTTAATTAAGACAAGAGTTGTATCTGTGAATTTTGGGGGCAGAATTTCGCAGCAGTCGAGTTTCGCTAAGGAGAATAATGACAATATTGTTAGTTTGCGAGAATTATTTCACTTCATGAAGTTTTTTGGAGAGGCTAATTGCGTTCCAGATCAAAATTTTTTAAGGGGGTTCATTTTGGGTTACGCGCGATGAGTAAGACCAAAATTTGGATCTGTAATTGCAGCATTTGCTTCTGTGTTTCATTGAGGCTCTTAGTATAATCGTTTAAGGTATTTACGGAGGCATATAGGGAGTTCAGAACCTGATCCCCATATGGGTCGGCCTCCAATCGGCTAGGCTGTTCGTTTAGAGATTATCGCTGGCGGTTGTTCGTGTATTTTTGAGTTTTCGGTTGACTTTTCCTTTGGTTAGACTGATTAAGTACATTTGGGAATCCTCTTGTTGTGTCTGCATACGAAAATGTATCTTTAGACGACTGTTCGAGCAATGGTTGTAAGTGACGTTCTTTGTTGGAGGTGACCGTATTGGGTTTATTCGTTAAGTTTTCCTTTTTGATTTTAATAGAGGTCCGCTTGTTATAGCTTTAGGAAGCAGTGTAGCATTTATAATTAGTTGGGTGACCAAGCCCGCAGTTTGCTCATGTAACTGTCCTGGAAGATGGTCTCACACAATCCTGATTTGTGTTCTTCCCCACAGGTGACGCAGAGGGGTCACAGACGACAGTATTTGGCTGTGTGTCCGAATGGCTGACAGCGACATACTTTTCATATTTGAATGACCTCTTAAGACCACTTTGTAAGGTTTTCCTTCTTTAAGTTGATAGGTGTAGAATTCTACGCGTTTCAGTTCCAGCAGAGCCTACATAGCTCTAAATCTCTTTAGCATAGAGCACTGATGTTTTAGTTTCGACGTTATTTAGTTTGGTTGCTGTCTCTAGCAGGCTTAGAAACATTGGTAGATTTATAACTTTGGGAAGAGAGATTGGTGGCGGTTTAAGAAGCTTTGGTTGTTCGACTTGAGGTTTGTTGCCTTGAAAGAAGGAAGGGGTCCTGCTTGCAGTTCGGCGTAATGATTTTCCCTTCAGTGCGGATTTTCACTGTTCATCGGGTGCTTCGGGTTCTACATCAAAGTCCACCTCAATTGATTCAATATCATCATCTTTTGTAGATAATCTCAAACCGATTATTATATGCCATTGGGGAAGATTTACAGTTCTGTCTATTTGACTGAAACTGATTAATAACCACTTGATAATCGAGACCAGAATTCATAAGCAAATACTTATTGTTGTTATTGCTAACAATAGTGCAGGGGTCTGCGTCTGCGTCAGCAGTGCACGGTAAATTGCTGTTATTGATTTTATTGTCACGCTATAAGCCAAGACACACTACAGACGTGAATGTGTACTTAAAACATTTGCGGAAAAATATAATATAATATAAACAAAGTTAGAATAAATATATAGTGCAGTTGCAAATTCAAAGCCCATGAATGTTCACCGTAAGGCCAGAGGGGTTCAGCTAATTTAATTGTTATATTACACTTATTAGTAAGTCACAAGAGGCCAATTGCCTTCAAAAGCTTAATCGCGACTCCGGTACTAAAATACTGCTTACCGGTAGCAATGGTCGACGAAGTAATCTTAGGATTTTCTTGTAATATATGAAGGAGCGCGATGTTTTTTGGGGTGCAACAGTTAACTTCGCAGTTCGCTTTCTTGAAGGACTTTCCACGTTGCGAATTAAGTATTTATGGCATACTTTTCTCGCTCTTACTATTTTCCATTCCTCGTCTAGTCGAAGTTTTTGGAATCAATTACATTCCTTTAATTTATGCTCACCTTTACATATGACGTATCTTGGGTTTGACAACCGCTGTACTTGTCGATCATGGGTGAAATCAATTATAATTCCAATTTGTCGTTAATTGGTGAAAGTTCCTTGATTTCTCTATCTTCTAGTATGTATTCTTTTTTTATTTTATTTTTTCCCCTATTTTTATTATATTTATTTCCCCTTGAAATGTACCGGTCAACACAATTTGGTACTCTTAGTACTCCGTTTTAACAATGTATAGAGGGGTGACAGTAAAGCTTATTCGGCTACTCCATGTAAGCGGAGATAAAATTCAGGTGGCTTTAAAATAATGTTTGTTGTGATAGTTAATGAGTAGTTCTAATGCTAAATATTTATTTATTTATTTATGTTTTATTTTAGATTAGGTCGACAGGCCTTGACCGGCGAAGTGTACGTCTTTGCTGGAGCTCGCGCAGAGGCAGTGTACTCACCTCGTTGTTAGTATGTTGGCTTATTTTTGTTTGGTATCTCCGACTTAAAATAGTTATTTCTTCAGCCACTGTGGAAATCTGCAAGTCTCTGTGAATCTCGTAATTTGTGATATACCAGTCAGCGTTTGTAATTTTACGTAGAACTTTCGATCGTTGTGTTTGTATTAATAGTATATTTGTTCTTTTCGCAGACCCCCATATTTGGGCTCCGTACGTCCAGATAGGTAAGATGATTTTTTTTTTTTGTATATTATTAGTTTGTTGTTCAGCTAGACTTTTGATTTAATATTTTAAATTTCATACTATTTCGTATTTTAAAACTATGGTATTTCCATGTCAGTTTGCTGTCAAGTCAGATTCCTAGGTACTTAGGTACATTTCCAATTGTTATATCTCTTCCGTCACTTATTAGGTGAATTGGTATATATTTTTTTTTGGTAGTAAAAATTACTTTGACTGTTTTGCTGTTGGTAATTTTTATTCTCCATTGCCGAAACAACTGTACGATTTTATTTAAGTTTTTTTGTAGAGTGGATGTTGCTGCATTTATGCTTCAGAACGCTTCATTGCGGAACCCCTGTGCTTACCGGGCGTAGTGTAGAGTACTCGTTTTAATACTTAACATAAAAGTATCTGCCTTCTATATAGCTTGACAGAATTTGCGTCACATTGATTGGGAAAATCGAGTGGATCTTGTGTATTAGGCCTTTGTGCCAAACTTTATCAAAGGCTTTCTCGACATCTAGGAATAGACCAATACAAAATTTGTTTTCATCTATATCGTTAAGTGTTTTGTGGGTTACGCGGTGAATCTCTTGAATCGTAGAATGATTACGTCGGAATCCAAATCGGTGGTCGGGTATTATTTGATTACGTCTTAGAAGAACGAGAAGCCTCTCACGTAGAAGTTTTTTAAAAATTTTTGACAGCACGGGTAGCAAGCTTATGGGTCTGTAGGAGGAAGCTTTTTTGTAGTCTTCCCAGGTTTAGGAATACCTATTATCTCGGTAGCTTTCCATGAACTGGGGAAATGTCTTAGTCTTAATACCGCGTTAAATAGATTTCGTATGTATTCTAGTGCCTCCACAGGACATTCTTTCAGTAGTAGTCCGTTTATTTTGTCGTAGCCTGGGGCTTTTTTATGTTTAATGTCGTATTTTATAGTTGCAATTATTTCTTTCATAGAGATCTTCTTTAGGGCTACAGAGGAGTTAGTCAGTCATCAGTGGTAGTATCATTCTCCGAAAAAACACTCTTGTAATAATTGGCTAATGTTGTAGCTTTCTCAAGGTCTGTTCCATGTCCCGTCATCCATTTTCAGTGGTGGTTGATGAATTGTCTTATTTGTCATTTTTTGTCGCTTTCCACATGACCGAGCATCTTTTCGGGTTTAAGTTGTGGAGATACTTTTCTAGTGTTCTCGTTTTTGTTCGATTAAATATGTTTTCAGTTCCTTGATCGCTTTGTTGTAGTCTTTTTTAGCAGATGTGGCTCTGATTATTTGCCAAATTTTCTTAAGGCTTCTTTTTCTGTTGATAAGCCGTCGGAGAGGAGGTGGAGTGAAACCACTGCGCTCTGTGGTCGTATGTGTAGGAGTCGACTGTAGTGCAGCTTTTTCGATTACATCATTGAAGAGAATCACTGCTGATTCTATGTCGCTATTAGTTATAATTGAAATGTTTAGCGGCAGCGAGGGCTTAATATAATCCCTGTAAGTTTCCCAGTCAGTGCGAGGATTGTATATCTTGTTGATTTTACGTTCAGTTAATACGCTGTTTGGTAGTCAAGTTGGATCGGAGAATGGTCTGAAGATAAATCTAGACTTGTTTTTATTGCGAGCTTAGGTATATAAATATTTTTAATTATATAGAAGTCGATGAGGTCAGGTATTTTTTTTTTGTCAGTAGGCCAAAAGGGTGGTTCGCCGGTGCTTAAGTGTGTTGCCTTTACTTTGTATATAACCCTATGTAGATTTGTAATATAAGTAATATCGCCATTTGTCTGAAAGCTATGTTTACGTGCGTTTCAGATATTCGGGCGATGTCAATTTGGTTGTTGTCTAAGAATGTCTTGAATTCGAGTTTATGGTTATTGATTCCACTGGCATTCCATGCAATTATTCGTAGTAGATCGTCCATTTTTTTTGTCGACTTTTGCCAATAGTGCTGTCATGATTTCCATCATGTTACTCATTTGCTGCGCTAGTTGTTTTATTATGTGTTTTATTTCCGCCAGATCGTTTAAAAATTCTTATTTTCTGCGTTTTTATTGGTCTCGTTTTTGTTGGGTTCCTTTTTGTTGTCCTTCACATCTTTTTGTTGAGGTTGTACCTGATTTGTGGGGTTTCTGTGATTACTGCTTGCTGTTTGGGCGTACGTTGATCCAATTTTGATTTTGTTTGATGGTTGTTTTTCTGCGTGATGGTCATCTTTTTTAGCGTCTTTCTCTCTTACTGAGGGAAATCTTTTAATTTTTAGGTGTTACAAACACCTAAAGTTGGCTATGAGTGAGCCGCCACAACGAGCGCATTCAATGTGATCTGCACTTATTGGTTTGCAGTCAATAGTCTTGTGCTTTCCAGCGCATTTCACACAGATCCGGCCTTTGGCGCAAACATTTTTTGTATGACCTTATTTTTGGCAGTTTGAGCACTGAGCTACCGTGCTTTTGGTGTGGTAGCTCAAAGATGACTTTTGTGCGGAGAAGTGTGGTGATGTTGTATATTTCTCTATTATTGGCGTTGGCTTTTAATTCGATGAAAAATAGCGGCAGGGGTTTCTTTGTCAGTTTTTGTTGTACGATATGGATATTAATAACATCGTGGCCTAGTTGGTATAGTTCATTCTTTAGTTCGTCAAGTGGCGTAGTGCATATTAGTACAGTCCAGTAGATTCCCCTCTCCTCGTTGGGCTTAAAGGTGTTGTATTTAGTATGGCTATCTCTAAGCAACTTAACCACCGCCGAGCAGTCCGCCGAGTCGTGTGCCTGTATGCGTACTTCATTGTTTTTAATATGTAGTTTTGTTGTATTGTGTTTTGTTGCATTTGTGAGCTTTGCTTAGTACGTTAATTTGTTCTACGTCCTGTACGTGGATTGGTGGGGGTTTGTGAAGTTTAGCAGATGGCCGAGGTAAAATTGGCGCATTAGAAGTTGCTTCTGTACCACTGAGGTTTTCAGTCGTTTCGTCTTGTGAGAGAAGTTCGGACTTATTTGTATTTGGCGCGCTCAGCCACTACTTTTGCAATGATGTTTGTGTTGTCGTTTGTGTTTTGCTCCTACTTTTTTTACTATTGTTATTTTGTTCGGAAGTGTTGTTGGGAGAGAGCTTACTATGATTACGTTTTAATTTTGTCTCTTTGGGTTTTGATTGGTTGAATTTGGTACTTGCGTGTTTGATGTTGTTTCTCTGATCAATGATGTTGCTGAAGAGAGGGAGCAAACAGGCATTGTAGCACAGAAAATTGACGTGCTGATATCTGCGTTGTGGTTGTTGCTGTTGATGTTGTTGGTGGAAAAGAGGAGAGTGGCGTCGTTTGTGAAGCTCATTTTGCAATCCACGGCAGAGGCTTCGTATACCTGTAGCCATGCACCAGCTGACAGTTAGTTGAGCGGTAGAGCGAGAGGTTGTGTTTGTTTGTGTTGAAGATGCGTTATTGTTTTCACTTTGTGCGTGTGGAACTATTTGATGTATTGCGGGAGAACATGAACGCGCTCTCTCGAAATTAGCGGAAAGTGAAACTTGGTTAGAGTCACTGTTGTTGTTGTTTGAATAGTTTGAGGATGTGATAAGGTATGCGTTGTTATTGTTTGTGGCGACAGCTGGTAGAGCGTGGGGTACGCTCATGCTGCTTTGTAAAGGTGGCTGATGCTGATTTTGCATGCTGCGCGCAGTAGGGTACTGCCTTTAACAGGCATTCCTGAGCCCAGAACAGCCTTTTTTATATTCTTGTTTTTGATTATTTTGCCTTTGCTTTACATCTTGTTTAGTTAAATTCAGAGTGCGAGAGCAGATGATCAATCGACTTAACACTTCACTTGCTCCGAATCGAGCTTCTTGGTGAGTAAAGCACATCTGTATTATTTTAGTGATATCCGGCACAATTTTCGGCAAACATAGCTTGCTTCTACCACTACTCTCTCTTTGTCTCTTAACCATAATTGCAGGCGCATGAGGTTTTCCGCATTTCTGCAGCCGGCAACCGCTATGCTTGTTCGAAAGTTGCTTATGAACAGTAGCCACACTTATGGATCGCAGTGAAAGGTGGTGTGTTCTCTGGGAATCCCTTGACACGTCTCTTTTCAGCTGTGGTGTGAATTGCTGTAAAGTGAAGCCCGGTATTTGTTGTACTTTGCGGGATGGCTTCGTGCTCTTTTTGTTGGTTCTGCTCTTTTATCTGCCCTTGCTCTTCCAATATATTCAGATGCAAACTTAGCATGTCTATATTTTCTGAGTTGTTCTCATTGCCTCAATACTCAACAACTTTTTTTTTCACTAGTAATAACGGACACTGCTTTTGTAGAGGTGTGAGTGAAGTTTCTTGCTCTGGCGTAATTTATGTTTGCCGTTGCATTACTTGGGGATGGATAGGGCATTCAGGTCAAGAACTGACTTCACTTTCACATGTTGGCTGTTTAGGTATATTTGCAGGCGACGGCTATGCTTTTGGATGCGAAAGCGCTAGTGGATTCCCCAAAGTGGATGAAGGCTGCGTATTAATGGGAAAGCAGACTCCGCAATTCCAGTATGTGTCTTCCTCGGTATCGCATGTCCACCTTGGACCATCCTTTCCCCAACCTCTCGGTTGAACCGTTTCCATTTGGGTGCGGGACTAATTTTTGTTACTTTTGAAAAATTTTAAGGATTTGGTAGCCCCAAGAAGCAAGATATAATTTTGTACTTTTAAACAATTTAAACACACTTTATTTTTTAATTTTTAAATAGATAACGATAATGTTCTTTATTATTCTTCGTGTTTCCACTTGATCCTTTTCAACTGAGGTTGCTGAGTTCAGTAATCTTGTGACCAAAGATGTGAATTACTAAATAGCGGACGAAGAAAATGAGTAAGCGTAATGGAAAATAATAGGTGATATAAAACGGCTCCGCGGTTTTTGCCACTAGATGGTGTTGGTGTCCATAAATCTGGCAATATAATTGTGTCAAACGAACATGTGTTTGAAAAGTGTCATTTTAGGCTACATTGTTTTGTGATTACTCTATCCGTTGCTCGTGTTAAAAGTTATACTTCTTTGAATATAAGTGAAATATCTGAAGAAATACGCTATATGGTCCTTTTTTACTATTAAATAGGGAAAAACGCTGCAAAAACATATCGAAAAATTTGTGCAGTTTACTGTGAGAATTCTAGGAGTGAACGCCGGACCCAGGAGCGGTTTGGTAGTTTCCATGTGAAAGGTGCACCTCGTACTGGTCTGCATGTCACTGAAAATATCGATAAAATTTTGCAACTGATGGAACAAGACCAGTACGTAAGCTGTCAGGAGATAGCGGAGACACTAAATATCAACCATGTGACAGTCTCGAATCACCTAAAAAGAACATCAAATAAGCTCGATATTTGGGTGCCACATGAATTAATGCAAACAAATTTAATTGAAATGCTGTTGAAACGTAAAAAATTCCGAACGAAGAGAAGCTGAAAATCACTTGGCCAAGTTTTTCGCTGATACCCCACAGTAGTTCTACACCAATGAAATTATGAAGCTACCCGAAGAATGGCAAAATGTCGTAAGTAATAATGGCCAATATATACTTGATTGAAACAGATTGTTCAAAAAAACAACGGAGACTTTTTATATGACCCAATATTACAGTTTATTAAAGTTGTGACGTGGTGATTAATAAGTTGTGACGTGGACCCTGGATACGATTGCAATAATAGTGTTTACAATACTTATAATAAATTTATTAAATCAGCCGTATAGAATCGATAGTCTTTGATTTTACTTATTTTGTCACTTCCACAGATGAGGCTATCATTTTTGGTGCGGATGCCAATCTTGGGCGCTGAGATGTCTGTGATATTAATAGTTCCGACACATGTCACTACATTATTTGTAGATCCAATGAAATCAGTTGGTACTCGATTGTTTACAATAATTTGATTTATAGAGAATGCTCTATTAGTCCTTATATCAGTGGTTTTTTGAGGTTCTCCAAGAGGGGATGAAATGTCCGTCGTATTAAGGCTGTGGTGTGTGTGGCAATTGCGTTCAAAAGATGCATTTTTCTGTTTAGAGCCATGAAAGAAATAAAAATATTAAACATTTTGTTACATAGTCATGGGTTTAAAATGAAAAAATAAAAATAAAAACAACAACTTAATACAAAGTACTCACATCATTTTTTGACACTTGACTAGTTAAGCAGAGTCCATTATCACCTTCTATCTCAGAAATTGTGTTAGTAAGTGCCGAACTTATTGTTTGGCTTTCCTGGCCAATATATTTTTCTGATGTAGCAGACACCATCAGCCGCCGTTTCTGAATAATAACACGCGCAACGGCAACAACCACGCAACACACCACACACAGAGACCCAATTATTATAAGATATACATCAAATCGACCCTGGGTGTCTGCAATTAAAATAAGCCACCATGTTGAAAAATAGCGAAAATTTAATATATGATTAAGTGCACATGACACACGTTTAATAGACCATCAACTTCAATACATAAAACATTTAATATATTCATTACCCCAAATGCATTACATTTTTGATATACTATAAACCAATGTTAGTGGAAAACACTTCGGTTATTAAGTAAATTCATTTCGAAGATTGGTAATAGCAATAAAGCCAATTTTCTAATTGCTACGAACTGTGTACGCTTAATAGGGACGAGATCACCGTATTTATAGCCATGTTTGCTTCGACGCTTCTTGTCGTAGTTGCTCCTCTTTGCTTGCTAGATGTTACGTGTGGCTTCGACACGTAACATGATCCTCTCATCGTTGAACTTTTTTACCATCTCCTGGTTAAGCAACTTCAGTAGTCGGTCTTCTACTTTGTTGTTTACCTTTGTCCATAAGATGATTTCCAGCGCGGACGCCTGCGTTGACATGTGTATGTGCGTTTTAATCGTTTTCTGAACTTGTGGCATATAATTAAACAAAAAGATGGCTCGTCTGCCGACAATTTTGCTATATATATGGTTAGTATTGAACGGTTCACCCTCTGGATTTGGCCTTTATATCTGGAGACACCTGTTGTAGACCAGACATGCTCTACCATATTAAAGCTGAGAAACTCCGCAAGAGGGTTTGGCTTGAATGCGACGCCTCTATCGCTTATCACGTGTCTCCTGCAGACTTGGATACTTGCAAGGTTGATCAGTCCTATTTTTGGAATGTCATTAAATTCTGTGGGTATGCAGTTGCACAAAAGGAATGTCACATATTCACACACATTCGATTGAAAGGGGAATGGCATTTTCTTTCTGTTGGTGGATTTTACACCTGTCTATAAGCTGTGCTACTTGCGGTAAGCTTGTTGCTCGAATAACTTTCGTCATGCGACATGGCTATTATTTAACGAATTCTGATTTTCAATAATAGAGCTCTTCAACTATGTCTATAGGCAACGAACTAGTCTTTGATACTTGCAAGAGGGATCAGCCCCAGTGTTCTGACCATCTTATCTCCCATCCAATTGTGTTCCATTAATTCCATTTTATTTAATTGCGACAAATGTAAGGTCATGTACTTCTACCGTAAAAATCTGACTATTGTAGAAATGTATGTTGTATTAGGTTTTAGTTAGTTCGTAAGTTTAGTTTAGTTTATTTAAGTTTAAGTATGAAAATTATAACGTAGCTTAAGAAAGTTCTGTGAATGTCAAAAATGTGAACGTTCAAAGTGTGAATTCCCAAAGGGCGAACGTGGAAACGGAAAAAAGTCAGTCTACGTCGTGCTGTGAAAGGAAACAGACGTGTGTAATAATTGGCCTACAATATTCATAAGTAGGAAAATGGTCCTTTTTGAAAATGGTCCCGGTGTGTGCTGGGGAGTACACTACGAAAGAGTTGCGTGCGTGGTTCAGAAGTTTGAAACTGACTTTAAGCGATAAGATAAATACAAACGAAATGGCGAATGAAGATCCAATCGAAACGACAAAGGAGACGACAAATGAGGAAACAATTGAAAGTACGAATGAAATGCCGAATGAAGAGGAACACAAAAATATATTGGAGGTGAAGCAGCGCCGAAACACTTATAAGTGGGCAAACGAAGTGCTTCACCAAATAGTTGTGACGAAAGATAATCAAATAAATGATAGGACAAACCTGAAGCCGGAACAAAGGGGTGCGACAAAAGAAAAACATCAAATGACCAAGGGAAAGACAAACGGTAAGTTGGATGAAACGGGAAATGAACAAACGAATGAAGAAATGTGGCGGCAACAAGCCACAGCAAGGGAGCTCTAACTCATGAAAACAGAGCTCATGTTGTTGCGTCTAGAGAGAAACTTGCTAGAGAGAGAGAATGAACTGTTGAAAGCAACCGGTGAATCGGCGACTCAGCCGTTATTTGGTCGTGATGAAATTCCTCTGTGCGACTTAAAAGAAATGATCCCATGGTACGACGGTGAGACGTCTGTTGTTGGTTGGTTGTCACATGTTGCTGCCTTATAGAGAGAGCACAATATTAGTGAGAACAAGGTTCCGGCAATACTTTACGGAAAAACAAAAGGAAAAGTACAAGCATGGCTGCACTCAAAGCCGTAATATGCGTACGGAGCTGTTGACTTTGTTTTGTCAGAAATGGAAAAAGTGTTCGGAATGAAGGAAAGCACAATTTAATTGCGCAATTTGAAGCGCGCAAGTGGTGTGTTGAAGAATCGTTTTGGCAGTATTTTAACGACAAGGTGGTCCTGGCCAATGGTATGGAGATCTCAGAAGGAGAGGTGATCGATTATGTGATACATGGTATTACAGATCGCCAATTGCGCATAAGTGCGAGTTTGCAACGCTTTAAGTCTAAGATGACTTAGTTTCGGCATTCGTCAACGTTTAGCTAGTGCCTGAATGACCAGCAGTGCCTGATTGTGGCTGGTCAATGCTACAACTGTAACTGTTTTGGTCACTTCGCCGCTGACTGCAAAAACCCAAAACGAGAGAAAGGAGCTTGCTTTATTTTCGAAGAAATGGGTCATCGTGCTGCAGCCTGCCGTTTCAATAAGAAGACACCCCCCACGATGCCAACAAATCCTTAATATGTAAGGTATTTCGATATTAAGTTAATAGATTATCCTAATATGTTGTGTTCCGTAGAGTGCCTCATAGACTCAGGAAGCCCAGTGAGCCTTATTAAGAGTTCATATATTCCAGCTGGTGCTAAGTTATTGTCAGCGCCAAATGTTAAATTTTATGGTTTAAATAAAAGTAAAATAAACGTCAGTGGAAATATAATTGGATTAATTAAATTTTTAAATGAATTTATGAAACTGGAGTTGTTAATTGTTCCTAATGAGTCTATCAGTGTCTCTGCAATATTAGGTAGAGATTTTTTAAAGAAAAATTGCGCTAAAATTGTGTGGCAAGATAAAAGTTATCAAAAGGCTTTAACAAATTTAGATAACGAAACAAGACAGTGTAGGGATTTGGTTTGCGAAAATGATAATTTTGAAAAACAAATATTAGCAATTGATGTGAGTGGAGAACACGACAATACTATAAGTGTGGGAGATTAATTGACAATGTTAGAAAAGTCAAAATGTAATGGAATTTTTAGAACATGTTACTTGAAGCCGGAACGTCCTAGTGAGCCCAGTGTTCGTAGTGAGATGAAGCTTGTGTTAGAAAATGTAAAACCGTTTAGCTGCCCCCCTATGCTGAAAAAGTTAAAGAACGTTAGACGACTATTTGGCAAAGGGATACATAAGAATGAGCGAATCTGAGATTCTGTACCCTATAATGTTAGTCAAAAGACAGGTGAGCTGAGAATGTGCGTACATTATCGTGTTTTAAATAAAGTAACTACAAAACATAATTACCCTATTCCTCTTATAGATGATTGGTTGGATAGACTAGTGAACAAGAGGGTGTTAACAAAATTGGAATTGAAAAATGGCTTTTTCCATATTTTTATGGATGAAGAATCTACGAAGTCGTTCATTACGCCACTGGGGCAATTTGAATTCCTTAGAATGCAGTTTGGACCTGAAAATGCTCTTCCAGTGTTTCAAAGGTTTATAAATAAAGTTTTTACGGACATGGTTAAGGAAGGAAAAGTTATTATATATTTAGATGATATAATGATTGATACGAAAGAGGTGCAAGAGCATTTCAGAATACTTGAAGAGGTGTTGAAAAGGCTAGTTGAGAACAAGCTAGAATTAGACAAGTGCCAATTTTTACAACGCAGAGGGCATAAGGGCAGGCGAATCAGGTATAGGAGCGGTTAAAAAATTGTCAGTGCCAAATAAAGTTCAATCAGTGCAAAGTTTTTTGGGATTATGCTCGTATTTTAGGCGATTTATACAGAATTTCGCGGTGATAGCAAAACCACTACATGATTTGACGAAGATGGACAAAAATTTTCTTTTGGTGTTGACGAGTTAAAGTCGTTTGAGATGCTGAAACTTAAACTGATAGAATCGCCTGTATTAGCTTTGTATGACCCGACAGCGGAAACGGAGCTGCATTGTGATGCGAGTGCAGTAGGTTTTGGTGCAGTTTTGATGCAGAAAAAAGGTGATTGTAAATGGCATAATTTCGGATAGGGGCAGCAGTTTTACTTCAAACGAGTTTATAGTATTCCTGAATGAGAATAATATTCAGCACATAAAAATAGCAACTGGTTCACCACAAGCAAAGGGACAGGTGGAGAGGGTAAATAGGAGTCTTGGCCAGATGATAGCGATGAAATAGTAGACCCGGAAAGAATATACATTGGGAAAAGGTCGTTGAACAAGTAGAGTTCGCTATGAACAATACAAAGCATAAAACGATAGATGAATAGCCGATTATTATGATGTTTGGTGTACGGCAAAAAGGAAAAGTTGTGGATAGCATGAAAGAAAATGTTTTAGATAAAATTATCGAAAATGAGAAAAAAAACGATAGACGAAATAAGAGAACGGCCACAAGAGAGACAAAAAGGAGCGCAAAACGTGAATAAGAAATTTGTAAATGTGAAGAGAACGAATGCAGTAAAATATGATAAGGGAGACTATGTGGTAATTCAAAATTTTGATTCGCACACTGGTGAAGCAAGAAAACTCGTACCCAGATTTAAGGGTCAGTACAAAATTATTAAAAGTTTGCCAAATTATCGTTTCGTTGTGGGAGATGTGGATGGGTTTCTTTTTTACATTGACATAGTAGGTACGCAATGACCACACACTGATCTCACATGGGGCAGGCCCAAGTGGCATCAAAATTCACCCAGTCATATAGACTGGGCTCAGCTGGTGTTAATTGCTAAGTTCTTTGGTGAACATGCGAAACCAAAGCTAATGTCTACGTGTTAAATATTTGGCTACAGATAAAAACATCATCAGCCTATAATAAACATGTAATATTAAACTAAATCTAAGACTTAATTTAGAATTCAATACCTAAAATGATATAGACAATTCAAACAAAAATTTAGATTACAAGTTTAGAAAGTAAGTTATGCATTAATTCAATTAAGCCAATAATGTAGAGGTGGAAATTTCAGAGTTTAGAAAATCACGGCCAAGCAAAGTCTCAACGAAAACATTAATGACAGAACTGATAGAAAAACTTCTAAGATAAAATGAAGAAAGTTTACACTTTAGCCTAGCCTTCTAATACTTTGAAAATGTAGTGGAAGAAGCAGAAGATGAAACTGAAACCTGCGAAAGCCTAGTTTTTTTCTTAGGAATAAACTCATGGACTACCATATGTGCAGGCCAGAAATTAGCGCCACAAATGACAGAAAATACTTCAATACCAACTGAAAGCTTGAAAGAAGAGCCTTCTCTAGGGCTAGAAAAATTAAACTTATGAATATAAATATTCGAAGTGTTGCATGCTTCAACAGATACAAATGCTTTACAAAGGAATTTGGAGTGTAGAGAATATGAAACCATGGTCCCAAAGAAACGAAACTGCGAGTAAACTTAATAAAAGTACACAATTTAAGGGAAAGAAGTGGACAACGTCAAATGATGTAATTCTAAGACAGCGGCCCGAAAATGGAAATAAACAAAACATTGTAAAGCAAAAAATTGTGAACAAGAATAAAGACGAAATTGTAACGACAGAAAATTATTATTGTCTAAGAAGTAGGAAAAAATTAAAGGAGGATCAGGTGATCCTCAATGTTAGGACGGCCGAATTGTAGTAATATAAGTTGCATTAGTTATTAGTTAGTTCGTAAGTTTAGTTTAGTTTATTTTAAGTTTAAGTATATAAATTATAACGTAGCTTGAGAAAGTTCTGTGAATGTCAAAGATGTGAATGCCCAAAGGGTAAAAGAAATAAAGTCAGTCTGTGTCGTGCTGTAAAGTAAAACAGACGTGTGTTTTATTTGGCCAACACTTGATAATAAATAATATTTCATACTAAAAAAAATATTTAAAGTCTCTAGAAAAATATGAAACAATTAAATACTAAAACTGACCA
>JAWNKX010001006.1:0-19088 GCA_035041755.1 Cacoxenus indagator | reverse complement strand
GCAATGCAACAGGGGAGCATAAACTGAAACCTCTTATTATAGACAAGGTACAAAGCCTACGTTCGTTTAGAGGAGAAAGCTTGCTTGTAGATTACACTGATAGCAAAATCGCTTAGATGACAGACATGTTGTTTAAAATCGGTTTTGTCGTACCTTTAAGCCTGACGTTGAATCTGGAAAAAAAGAACTTACCCACTTTTATTATTAGACATTGCATCGCACCATATACCCCAACCAGTAAATACAAGTGAACATTTTTACGTTTTTGCCTCCAAAATGTACGGCGCTGATACAACCGACTGATCAAATTGTGATTCGTTTATTTAAAATCGCAACAGTTTTCTTACCCATATTTTATCCATCATGGAAAGTGACCTCATGGAATGGTTAAAAAAAGTTCACCCTTTAAGACGCCACATTCCAAACTGCTCTCTCATGGAATTCCGTAAAACCCAGCGTATTACGAAAATTTTGGAATAAACTTCTATGCAATGAGGAGTGGCAATCTGAAGATGACTTACCGCTAAGCGACTTATAAGAAAGTTATGCTGACCCTATAGCTAATTTGGTCGATTTATTAGTTGATATAGCCCCAGATGTATATGTCAAGGGAGAATCGAATGAGTGGGTAGAAGATGATGTTGTTGAGACTAGTTATGAAAGCGCAGAAGAAGACAATGAAAATGAAGGGGAAAGTGAAAAAGTTGAAGGAGAATAGAAAGAACCACATTTAGAGAGCTATTATCATTAATAAACAATATATGTATATTTAACAAATGTATAACGTATGTTGAGAAAAATAATTTTTCCGCAGTAGACATCACAAAATTGCAAAAGTTTGGAGAAGTTTTTCTTGACGACAAAAACAATGCAATTGAACAAGTTACACTTGATAGGTACATTTTAAAACAATAAGAAACATTTCACTTTTGTATACAATTATCTCCCACTTTATATGTTAAAAATTAATTTTTCTTTTTGTTTATCGTATATATATATCGTATATATTAAGGCAAATGTAAATAAAATTACTTTTAATGAAATAAAAACCTATATCTAGTTCGTTTTATTCATTTTTAGGAAGGTCTCGGTAGACCGGAAAATTCGATAAACCGGTCAATCCCTTGGCATAAATTGTCCGGATTATCAAGCCGCTATTGTATTTGTATCTATACAGTTTGAGAAGCATCTGAAAAATTAGCATTTATTTTTATTTGTATACATGAAAACCCGATACAAGTAGGTGATGACAATTACAAGAACAAAAATACAGTTACTAATAACCACCAGTCAATAGAAAAGGGAAAGAGGAATTCTTATTCCCGCACGCACCCCACCGGAAAGTAAAAAATAATACTCTTTTAAACGTATGATTATTATAATTATTATTATATTATATTATTTTATTATATTATTATATTATATATATGAATACCAAACCGATGATTTTCTTAAAACATCGAGTCGGAGTAATTGCTCAGCTTTTATGCATGAGGCCGAATATTTTTACGAGCCAAAGTAGAGAATGAGCGGCTAATGTCCGTTTTTATAGCTTATAAAATGTTTAAATATGAAAATACTCGCAGCACTTGGAACACTTTAATTGATTGCTGCGTCTTCTTTTGCTTTTTTGTCACTTTTTTGTTTGCATACTTTATTGCGCTGTCCCTTTTTTGGATCGCTTGACGGGCCTGTTCTTTGTTTATGTTTATTTTATTGTTTTTTATTTCTTATTTTGTTTCTTACTTCTTCGCACTTGTCTCTGGGAAAGGGGTGGTCTGTTGTGCTGAGCTGAAACATAGTTCTCATATTGTTGGAATGCCGTTGTTCTGCTCACTAGCCTTAGAATTAATTAAATTATAACACCATGTACTAGCAGTCTTCCCGTTCTTAGTTACTCTATTGTTTTCCTTCTCTATTCTCTCTGTGCTCTCTTCATATTCTTTCTTATGTAACAAGTACAGTATGTAATATCAGATAAGCTAGGCAAGATGTTACATTCAAAATCACAAGCTGCTAATCGTCAAAGGAAAAGTCAGTAGTTCAGATGTGTAATAATTGGAATTGTCGTAACCAGCACGAGTTCCATTTACTCGCATGCTGGATGAAGTGAAACCACTGGGTTTCTTCTAATAACTATAACAACTATATTAAGAGACATAGACATGTATGAAGTGCAATTAAATGTTTGGTAGTGTGGTCTGAGGAAACCAAAGTGCATTTTTTATAATACAATCAGAATTGAAACTGTTTTGACAGTTACAGCTGTTGAGAACTAATTGGAAACAAAGGTATTGGTTGCGCAATTCATGATTTTTCTGGTTTAATTCTCTATGGAAACCAACTAATATTATACGTAATATAAATAATGGACATGTAATCTTAAAATTCTCTATTTTATTCTATATTTTTATTTTTCTTGTTTTTTACTTGCTTGCTTCATACTTGGTGCCATGAAGTAAATAAGAAAACAAACAGATTAGTTGAATTATAATAATAGAATATTCAACATTCATTTCATTTCATTTTCAACATTATATTAAAACCTTTTTCATTAAAAACATAACTTTTTAGCCGAATTAGGCCTGTCTCGCTAATATAAATAAATAATAAATATATAAATAATAAATAAATAATAATAAAATAATAAATAATAAATGTACAATAAGGTTTGTAATGGCTAAGCCATTGTAAAAATCCTCATGCTCATACCATTTGAGAGTTAAGCAAGGGGTCTGTCTATATGTTTCTACGATCTACGAAGTTTTAGTGGTTATTTTTGTGATTCCATAATAAGTTCTAGGCAAATTTTATTTCGATATATCAAGAAAGAAAAAGAATTTCAACCTGACCTATGTCAAATAATAATTATAAGTTTCAAGTTTACAGGATTTATGTGAGAGTGGAAAGAAGTTTTGGTAAAATTTTACTCTAAAAAGTGAAGAAATACAAATTTGAATTTGAGCAATGGGGTTTTTATAGGTGGTATAATACGAGGCTACTGCTATGGTAAAAAACAAACTTCGTATATATTTAAGCTCTCACATACGGTACAATGTACAAAAAGTATGAAGGCAAAATGACAGCAGCTGAGATGAAGATGCTTCGCATGACAGCAGAAGTAATAAAGCTTGATCCAATAAAAAGTTCAAGAATCCGAAGAAGCCTTCAAGTCAAAGAACCCATCTCAAAAAGATTGGAGCACGACCGTCTCATCCTACGAACCCCGTCAAAAAGGCAATGGCAATCAACGTTTCCTTACAATCCCGTAAAAGAGACAGGCCTAAAAACTCCTGGATCACTCAATTTCAGAAACACCAGCATTTGACATGCTTCAATGATGATGTGGTTCAAAATCGGAAGGCCTGCAGATATTTTTTGAGGTCGAAACGGTGAACCCCACATTCAGACCAGTAGGAATGCAGTAAAGTGGGAGGGTTATGATCCCTATAATTCTGATCAAATCCTCCCAATTTAATTTTAATTTACTGACATTGACGTTTCATATTTGGTATACAGCTCCAAAATTTATATATATAGTACGGCCACCTTTAATTGTCCCGAATGATATCCAATTGTTCAACCAGCCATTTGTTAATATGGTCAAGACATTTGGCATAATGATGTAACATTTCAGGATCGCAGTCGACGAAGCGTATTTGTGGATCAACGGCTTTTTTAATAAACAAAAGTGGTGGTGGTTTTGTGGGACCGGGAATCCATAGCAGATAATAGAAACGCCTCCACACTCCGAAAAGGTTACTCTCTGGTGCAGAATGTGGACCGGCGATATCATTGGTCCGTACTTTTTCGAGAATGTGAACGGCCAGGCATTGACGGTCAATGGAGAGAGGTAACGAGCAATAGTAAACGATTTTTTTTAAACTAGTTTAGTCCTTCGATACGGAAGACATCTTTTTTCAACAAGAGGGTGCAACCTGTCACACCAGTCACGAAACAATCGATCTGTTACGTGAACACTTTTCGTGTCGATTGATCTCATTAAACGGCGATGTCAATTGGCCGGCGGGATCGTGGGATTTAATAACGTTTGAGTTTTTCCTTTGGGGATATTTGAAGTCGCTCGTCAACACCAACCATCCAGTGACAATTCAAGACCTCCGCCGAAAATCAGACTGTCGGAATTATGCGCCCGAGTCATCCAAAATTGGGGAATCCCTCTGCTAGCGGAGCCGTGGAGGCCAGTCAAACGATCTCACACTCCATTACCTACTGAATCAATTGTACCTCAAATGATAATTAAAGTTTGTTAAAATTAAGAGCCGTTTGCGTTTTATCCAAAAGAGTTGACACCCTCATTGAAACATCTTATAATAACTGAAATTATTTTATGCTAAATGTGAGGTCGTCGACCAAAATATTGTGTAAATATTGCCATATTGGGAATTTGTCACACAGACGACGAAGTAACGGGCACATTTAAAACATACTATATCATTATTCTACTTCGATATTTATTTGCGTAGCTTAACGTACAATATTGAATGGAAACATTAAAAGTGAACTTTGCATCTTCATTGACCTGTAAAAAGTCACTCTCCAGCCTTAGTCATCATCAACAAACGAGCTGCTAGTCGAGGTGCTATCACTTTCCGTATCCTCTGATATTACGTCATAGCTCTTATCGACCAAGCACGTGTCACGCTCGGCGATGAACACCTGCAGTACCTCTTCGATCACTTGCAGGTGTTGCAGTAACAGCAAGTATTAGTTGAATACTGTACGATCGAATAAATGAGAATGGGTTAGGTTTGTGTGTCCCAGGCGTAGTCTGATGATTCTAGTAGATCGCAGCGGGAAAATTGGGTATGGTTAGCATAACTGTAGATATTTTTTTTTTGGAATTGTAATGGTTGTAAAAGTCGTTTGTACGTAAAAAAAGTGAGAGTTGTTTTTACTTGTGGATACCGTTAATGTTTAACAATGTCGGGGATGTTGTGATTGGTGTTGAAGATCAGAGGAAGGAGAGTGGCGGTTTTAGCGGCGTTGTCGGCTTTTTCATTGCCAGATATTTGACAATGTCCTGGGACCCAGATGATGATAATTTTTGGGGACAGAGTTTGAAGGGTTTGTCTAATAAGAAGTGGATAAAAAGATAGATTATTCGTGTTAGAAATGGCATTTATTGAGGATAATGATTCAGTGCAGATAGCAGTCTGGTGGGGTTTTTTTCTTGCTATGTGGATTGCATTAAAGATGGCTATAATTTCTGCCGAAAAAATACTGCTATCATATGGAAGTATGTATTTGAGAGTATTGTTGTCAGAAACTATACTGAAGGATGTACCAGAGTCTGACTTGGACCCGTCGGTTTAAATGAAGTTATATGTTCTGAGTGACTGTTTTAAGTTAAGAAAATGTTGACGGTATGTGGAAGAAGGCGTGAAAGATTTAGGTAGGTCATATAGTGATGTATTCAATAGGGAGTTGAGGCCTGTTACCCAGGACAGTGATTTATGTCGAATGTTAGGAATTCGAGATGTAGGGTGCTCAAGTTGTGTATTTAGGTTTAGGGCATTTAAAAGCGCCGAGTGAACTTTGGGGTTTGTTTTTTTGTCGTGACATATATTTTTAATGGGGTTATCTAAGGACGATATTTTGAAGAGAAGGATGGGTTTGATGAGCTTGGCTATTATGTGTTTAAATCTATGTTCTAGGGGAGAGATGTCAGATTCAAAGAGAAGGTTATTGATGGGCGTAGTTTTTTTTAATTCTATTGGTTTGGGAGACTGGTGCGTTTCCGTAGAGATAAATGCCAAAATCTATTTTCGCCATTATAACGAGTTTAACGACTGTTAAAACTGAGATAGGGTTACAGTTGTATTTGCTATTAGAGAGGCATTTGATGATATTGAGCTTTTTTGATAGGGAGGATATAATTTATATGATCTGTCTAATTATATTGCTTATTAAATACTATACCGAGGACTTTTAGGGAGTTCACATCGAGGATGGTGGCAAGAGTGGTGGTAATGGCGGTTTGGCAACGTTTCTTTCTGCAAATGTGGATGTGTTTGCATTTTGGTATGGAAAGTTTAGCACCAGAATAGTCGCACCATTTGAGTATGTCGTATAACAGTGGATCTAATGAGACAGAGCTAAGTTTGTTAAGGTTTCTAATGATGTGGTAGTCGTCTGCGTAAGCAAAGAAGTCAAAGTTTTTGTGAATTGTGATAGCTCTATTGAGTTTATTGAAGGCTATTAGAAATAGGATTACGGATAGAGGCGAGCCTTGTGGAAAACCGTTATAAAGGGGCTGTACTGTACATGTACTGTAATTTTTCGGTTGGACATGAAGCATAAAATATAGTTTATGGTTTTAGGTCCTATTTTCCAAAGTTTTAATTCGTCAATAATAGAATGAATTCCTATTTTATCAAACGCCTTAGAAAAGTCTAAGGAGACAATAGTTGTGTGATTATTAGTAGAGGGAAGAAGATACCAGAAAATCTAACGAGGGAAGAGTGTCTGATATCGACTTTCCCTTTCTAAAGCCGCTTTGTCGAGTGTCAACAGATTTGTTGTACGAGACGAACCACCAGTTAGCGACTATTTTGTCTAAGGTTTTAGCTAGGCAAGAGTTAAGTGAGATAGGTCGGTATGAATTTGAAGGACTTTGTTGGAATCGGTTTGATTACAGGAATAATTTTACTGAGTTTGTGATTTTTTTTTTTGAAAGAGCTAAGAAATTTTTTTTTTTTTTTTTAAGTCTAGTCATAACTGAGGGGTGAAGTTTTTTTAGCATGGGGTACAGTATACGATCGAGGAGTTTGTGAACGGGGATGTCCGGTATTTGTTCGTGCGGAAAGTTTGGCTAAAGTTTGAATCATGTGATTGATGGGACAAGTGAGAACAGAATTCTTCTGATATAAGCAGGTGATTAGTAATTGGAGTTGTTGAAGTATATGATGACATGCAGTGGATTGGTAAGCGATTTCTAAGTCCAAAAAAAGTGCGGATTTAAGACCATATTTTAGATGTAGGAGTGTAAGGATTGATTTCTGTTGTAAAAGCCTCTAAGGAGGAGCGTTTTGCGATTTTTATTTCCCTTTAAGCAAAGCGTTAGCTTTTATATTTTAAGATGTTATCTGGGGATACGTTACGCTTAAGAGGGACCATTGTGTGCTCTTTTGGTTCTTGAGATTTTGAAGGTGAGAGTTCCACCATGGTAGTGCATGCTTGTTACGGTAGGCGGGTGAGGATTGTGGTATGGAAATGTTGGCTCTTTCTCGAATAATCTTAACAAGATTTGCGGATTCGTTGTTCAAATTGTGGCTAACAGGGCGCTGGCGATGATATAATAAGGAGGCAGTTGTGTATTTGGGCCAGTCTGCTGAGTCTATTTTGAATTTTGGAGTGGGTTTTGGGAAAGGAGATTTGCCAAAAAGAGATATAATGATAGGGAGATGGTCGCTGCCAAAATTGTTCAATTTCCCATCTTGCTTCTAAAGCAATAGTAGGGGAGATCAATATGTGCGAATGTGTGGTGGGTGCTAAAATGTGTACGTGAACCGTTGTTTAGGAGTATGAGAGGGGATTGATATGTTAAAGTCTCCTGTTATAACAGTAAGGGTATTAAGGCAATTGAATACGTTTCGTAGGTTACGGATGGTGAATATTTTGTTTGGGGTGATATATGAGCAAATAATATTAAAGGTAATTTTGGAGTGAATTGAAACACCGACGGAGTTAAAGTCTTGATTGAGGGTAATCTATTCGTGTTGAATGGAATTGTGAATGAGGAGGGCCACTCCACTATATGATCCATTGGCTGAATTAACGCTGTATAATTCATAGCTTATAGGGGTTGGAATGATGTGTTTGGGTGTTGGGTGTGTTTCCTGGAGGGAAATAATTTTTGGGGTGTATTTTTAATTAAAATTTGTAATTGATCATAGTAGTTGTTCATAGAGAAAGAGTATTTCTCCACTTCTCATTTCTCTAATGATGTCCAAATCAGCACACGCCCAGCAGGCCGCACTGAGAAAATGATGTATCAATTATTAAAACATTGAGTCGATATAGAGGTTATTAACAGAGCAGCAGTATTTTTTGTTTCGAAAGAGGTATTTTTTTTTGTTTTTTTTTTTGTTTTTGAATTGATTGTTTAGAGTAGCTTGATAATATTTTAAGTTTTGTATCGGTTATGGATTGAATTTTTTTGGAAATTTTTGTGTGGGGAGGAGTACAGCTGGAGGGAAGGATTGCGTCAGAAAGTGTTGATGGGTTGTTGGTTGGTAGTTGGTTGGAAGAGAGCTTGAGTTTATTTTCTCAGGGTTGGTAGTGAGCTGAGTCGATCGCAGCGTTTCTGAGTAACGCGAACACGTCGGGGAATGGCGTTCAGCGTAGATTCTTTCAGCGTTTTTAAAGTCCAGTTGATGCAAATCGTGGTGTTTTGGAAGGTTTCCATATCTTCAGTATCTAGGCATTTTTCGAGACAGCACTTAAGGCAAAGTTCGGTAGACCTGAAAGCTTTGGTGGAGTGGTCTAGGCGTCCGCACTTTCTGCATCTGAGAGGGAGAGGGATTTACGGTCGTACACTAACTTTTTCGTAGCCAAGATATAAATTTGGAAGCCTTGGTGTTAAGAAGGTGAAAACAATTAGTCCGGTTTCTTTTAGTGTCTGGTCTTTATCTTTTTTGAGAACTTTTTTGCACTCCTGGACGTTGTGGATTTTCATTTCTGAGGTGATTTCATCTTCAGGTATGTTTCGCAAAAAGTTTGTGTAGATGACTCCTTTACATGAGTTGAGTGAATTGCGTTCGGTGATGTCGGCTCCTGTGGAACCGTCGAGCTCAACGAGTTTGATTCATTTGGATGCTTACTTCTAATTTTTTGTTTTTATAAGCGCAGAACCATTACGGAGAATTTTGACTTCTTCAACGGTACCTTCGCATATGTTGTCAATTACTTTCCGAAGTAAGAAAGGCGAAATTGTGTCCATAGTAGAAGTGTTGGGTTCTAATCTCGACATTACAAGTTATTTAGGGCCTCTGTCGCATTTTTTAATGTCTTTGTTTGGTCAAGTTTGAGGCATGGTTGTTTAATTCGTTGCTTGCTTTGCAATGTCGGGCGGATCGGTTTTGGTTTTATTTAAATTACTAAACATATTATTGCTGAAGTCGGACAAGTTGATGTGAAAACCAGAAAGTAAAAAAAAAAAAAAAATAGCACGCCAAAAGAGAATAGCACTAAATAGAACTGTAAATCGATAAAGTCGATAATCAATGAACGAATTAACTTTCCGTAGACACGTCCGCACTCAAAGAGTGTGTGATCACAACTGAGCACATTTTTATTTATTTATTTATAATTAGAAAGAGCACTATAAGGTGGTTAATCTTAACATGTAATAGGAATTTGTATAACTGATTTATAGTACTGGTGTTTATGTTTTTAAGTAGTTCGATGGAGTTGTGTTGTATAGTTGATCGTGTAGATTGTAGCGCTGGGCAGTCAGTAAGGAGATGTTGGACCGATGTTTGATTGGCGTTGAAGAGAAGGCAGATACATTATTGTTGCTGAGAAGTAGATGTTCGTGTTATTCTGGTGTGTCCCAACCGAAGACGGACGAATGATTGAATAGCATTCCTATGGCATGGTGTTGGATAAACGGGGGGTAATCTATCCCTCTGTGTTGAATAGTTTATTTTTCTCCGCAATGTGGACATTAATTAGACTGTAAATGTCCGCTTTCTTAAACTGGTTGGAAAGGTATAGTAGCTATTTCGTTCCCAGTAATATTGACATGTGCAGGGATCCACATTCATTTTATATTATTGTGGTCAATGAGGCAGTTACGTTATGGATCATATAAAAAGTCTCCGCGGTTTTTTAACACATTTTTGAACAAAGATTTTCTTAATTCACAATAAATTTCTTTAATCAAGTAAATATTGTACATTATTATCTATTGCCTATTTTCCGGGTAGCTTTATAATTCCATCGGTGTAGAACGTCTGTGATTTATCAGCGAAAAACTTGGCTAAGTGATTTTCAGCGGCTCTTCGGTCGGCCAAATTTTTTACTATGCAAAGACCGAAACAAATGGTAGTCCGATGGTGCAAGGTGTGGGCTATTCCCTTCCATTCCAAGTAAACACAACATAAACTTGTTTGCCGTCAATCCAGTCTTTGAAGTCGTTTGTGGAAGGACATCGGCCTTTGACCATGATCGCTTGCGTTGGATATTCTCATATTTAATCCATTTTTCATCGCCCATAATGATTCGTTTTAAAAATTGTTTCATTTCGGAAGGTTTCAGCAGCGTTTCTCTCATGGTTATTCGGTCAATTAAATTTCTTTGCGTTAATTCATGTGGCACCCAAACATCGAGCTTCTTGGAGTAGCCTGCTCTTTTTAGATGATTCCAAACTGCCATATGATTGATGTTTAGCGCCTCCGCTATCTCCTGACAGTTTACGTGGCGGTCTTGCTCCAAACCACTCCTAAGTCCGGCGTTCGCTCACACCATTTTTCACCGTAAACTGCACAAATTTTTCGACATGTTTTTGCAGAGTTTTCCCCTTTTTATAGTAAAAAAGCATCACATAGCGTATTTCGTCAGATATAACTTTTATATACGAGCAACTTTTAACACGAGCAACGAATTACACAGCTGTCTTCACAAAAAATGTAGCCTGAAATATCACCTTTCAAACACATGTTCGTTTGACACAATGAGATTAGTGTTGCCAGATTTATGGAAACAATCTAGTGTCAAAAACCGCGGAGACTTCTGATATGTCCCATTATTTAAGATATAATAATACTATTGTTACTATGGTTTAAGTTTGCATCGATGAACTTACTGTCTGTGCAGATTACGACGTTATTTTGTTGTTTGACGGCGTAATTAGTTGCTTGGATAATCGCAGCAGCTTTGCTGTGTATTCTGCACAGAAAGAGTTTAAGATTCCTGCGGCGATATTGTTGAAGTTGTCAACTATGGCAAATGAGGTTGTGTCCCTGGATCTTGATCCATCGGTGAATATGAATTTAGCTCAGCGAATGATAAGTGTCCAAAAATAATTTTCTGTAGGCGTCAGGAGGTGTGTTTTTCTTTGATATTGCTCAAGGAAAGTTACAAAAGATGATGGCACCAAAGTAGCCATTTGCCTGGAGCTATGTACTGATGCACTCCTGGAAAAAGTGGTTTGGCTGAAGTGATGCATTTCATTATTGTTGAGCTATTTTTTGAGGTGTGTTTCTAGATGTTTGGTAGACCCGTTTCCAGCATATATTTGACGGGAGATGTGGGAAAGGCTCGCGAGCTAAGTCGGATGGCAGCGTGCATTCAACGTGTGGCCGAGCGTTGTCTCTTACTAGGTATGCTGGTCTTTTTAGCAAAAATGAGTTATTCAATTGGTTCAACTGACGTTGGTACACATCTACAGTAACAGTTTCTTTCGGTTTTTGGAGTTCGTAATACATTACTCCTTGCTGATCCCACCATATCCACAGCAAGACCTCATGACCATGAATATTCCGCTTCGGTGTTGATTCAGATGGCTCTCCTGGGTTAACCCATGACTTTTTGCCCTTGGGAGTGTTATAGAAGATCCACTTTTCATAGATCATCCACAATACGTCACAGAAAACTCTTCTTTTTTTTTTGCCTAGCAAGCAATGACACCGTTATGTTTAAGCGGTTTCAAATCGAATTTTCACTCAATTCGTATGGTAGCCATTTTCCCTTTTTTTGTATCTACCCTATCGCATGTAATCGTATAGAAACAGTTGTCTGCAAGTTGCTTCAGAATTTGAGCCGAGTCTCCGTCTAATAAGTCTCGCAGTGCATTATCCACGCACTCTTTTGGTGCTCCAGGTCGTTCTTTGTCATTGATATCAAAATCACCACTTTTTAATCGTTGAAACCAAAACCGACAATTGTTTCTAAAGTGTTTCGAAAAACACAGTAATGAATGAAATTGCAATTTTGAGCGTTCCGTGATTAGCGTCAACATACATTAAAGTACTTAATACCACTAAATGGAAGGCTGTTATTTTAGTGTTGAAAAATGTCAAAACCATCGAATTATGCAGATGTTAACACTGCCATTTCGAATTTTGACCATTAGATGTCACTGACCACAATTAATGCAAGCTCCTAATATAAAAATCTATGTGTGTTCGAGAATGGTTTCGATTCACAATTCGATCCACTAGAAAATGATTTTTTAATTAATTTATTTATATATCAAGCCGAGCTCACGTGCAAGCACAAAGTGTACGAAAACGTTACATGCTGTGCTTCTTACACCTCTCTAGTGGTGCTGTTTGTAAAGAGAAAATGAAAATAGTGACAGATTTTTGTTTTGTTTTTTTGTGTGCGTTATGGACGCCGAAACCGTTGTACCGATTTTGATGAAATTGTTAGGGATTCTATAATAGCCTTAAGAAAAATAGTCGAATGCGCTAAATGTTAGAACCAACTCCATTTTCAGAAAAAAAAAAAAAAAAACTAAGCATTATCTGAGAATTGAGTTTGCCGGCAGTGTTCCTCAAACTGTACAAAGTCAAAATGTGAAGAATACGAAATGCCACCAAAAAAGTCAAACACTGGAAGATCAACGAGAAAATCGCGGCAGTAGACATAGCACAGAGCTGACAATGATAAAATAAAAAACCAACTCAATCTCATACACGCACGACACATGCACAACACAATCTCCAACACAATGGCACGCTTTTGATTCTTAACTTCAACTTTTGATGGCAATTTTCGGTTGTGGCAGAAAACGAAATCCATTTCAGGAGCAAATACAGTAAATGAATGTTTATTGAACAGCCAAAGTGAATTTTTTTTTTTTTCATTGACATAGTATGTACGCAATGACCACACACTGATCTCACATGGGGCAGGCCCAAGTGGCATCAAAATTCACTCAGTCACATAGACTGGGCTCAGGTGGTGTTAATTACTAATTTCTGTGGTGAACATACGATACCAAAGCTAATGTCTACGTACTAAATATTTGGCTACAGATAAAAATATCATCAGCCTCTAACAAATAAAGATGCAATATTAAACTAAATCTAAGACTTAATTTAGAATTCAATGAAATAGACGATTCAAACAAAAATTTAGATTACATGTTTAGAAAGTAAGTTATGAATTAATTCAATGACGCTAACAATTTAGAGGTGGAAATTTCAGAGTTTAGAACATCAAGGCGAAGCAAAGTCTCAACGAAAACATTAATGTCAGAACTGATAGAAAAACTTCTAAGATAAAATGAAGAAAGTTTACACTTTAGCCTAGCCCTCTAACACTTTGAAAGTGTAGTGGTAGTTTTTTGGAGCATTGGAAGAAGCTGAAGCAGTGAAGCTGGTAAGGTTACCTGCAAAGGCCTAGTTTTTTTCCTAGGAATAAACTCATGGACCACCATATGGGTAGGCCAGAATTTAGAGTCACAAATGATAGAAAATACTACCATAGAAACTGATAGCTTGAAAGAAGAGCCTTCTCTAGGGCTAGAAAAATTATACTTATGAATATTAATATTCGAAAGGTTGCATGCTTTTGATGATATGTAGCGTGCAACGTCGTCATAGGTTGTCTCCTTATCCAACCTGGAAATAAAAACATGTTTACGAGGATGCAGCACCTTCAAAGTACATGGCAATGGAGTAGAAGCAGTGTAAGACTGCGAAGAACTCTTAGGGGGAGGCAAAGTACAGCACGAGCTAGAGACATTAGTAGGAGATGGAGCAGAAGTTACTGTAGTAGGACAGGGAATACAGGAAGATAAACAAGTAGTGAAGGGAAAGTTGAAAGCGACAGATGAAGAAATAGTAGATGGGATAATGGTAGAAGGTGCTACTGGATTTGGTACTGGATGGGACGATTGGGTAGATATAGAAGAAAGTATAGAAGAATAAGTGGGTAAAGGTTGGGAAGAAGGAGAAAAAGTTGGAGAAGTTGATGCTGAAGTCACAGTATTAGGAGATGATTAGAGGAAGACGAACAAGTAGTGGGGGGAAAGTTGAAAGCAACAGATGAAGTAGAAGTAGAGGGGATAATGGTTGAAGGAGTTACTGGAATTAGAGGCGATATGGAAGAAAGTTCAGAAGAGTAAGTGGGTAAAGGTTGGGAAGCAGTAGAACAAGTTGGTGGAGAATGACAAGAAAGAGGTTGTGGAGACGAAAAAGGAATAAGTGGCGCTGTGGAAGGCGCAAGATAGTGAGGGGATAATAGCGGCAGTTGTACTGGGTAAGCCGTTGGAGTCAAGTCAAAACAGTACTCCATAAACATTTTTGCCCCATCATCAAACTCTGAGGGAATCTCAGTGAATAGTTTTTTAAGTTTGTGGTATTTATTTCGCATACGGTGGTACATCATTGAGAAGTCTCCCTGGCGTTTGAAGTAGGTGGGACAAGACCACCTGATGCCACCAGATGCAGGTTTAGCCGTACCGTCGGTCATGATCACAACCAGTCAACCCAGCGCACTTAAGGTGTGCAATGCTATCGCACATCCAACATAAAGTTGTCTGTGTTGGTGCAAGCCCGAATACAGCAACTCATTTTGCACGAAATATTAAAACCGTAAGTAACAAAATATAAATAACATGAAAGCAAAATAAGACAAATAAGATAGCACAAAATGAATAAATGAAATGAATATAAAATAAAAATAAATTAAATTTTTTTTTTTTTTGATAAAATTGTAAAAGCTTAAAAATTAATGAATATATCAAATAAATAATAAATAAGCAAAATATAATAATAATAATAATGGACTTGAAAGTGAAAATTTTTAAAATTGATTTTCAAAATTTATTTGTGAATATCAACACACAACGACTTAAGCTCGAATGTTGACACTCACAGCTAGACAGAGATTAAATTGGAAAGAGAAAAGTGAGGTGAAATATTAATTTTTATAAAAGACTTTCCAAGAGAGCAAAGAGGAAATACAGTTATTCAAAAATAAAAACTGCTTATCGAGAGCAAGAAGGAAACAGAAAAAGACTAAAATAGCAAAAACAAAGGAGTGAACAAGGGAGAACAAAGCAGAAAAAAAAGAGATTGAACTCAATATACAGAAAACTCAATTTTAAGTGTTGTACTTGCCAAAATAATTAAACAATGTTAAGCACAAAATGTATATTATATTATTTATATATATATATATATATATATATAAATAAAAGTAAAGAATGAAAACGACAATAGACAAATCAATTGCCTAATGCTAGTCAAACTGCGGAGCAGATGTAAAACAAACACGTCTGTTAAGCACAAACACAACAAGATAACTAACTAACTACAGTCGAATTTCCATAGCTCGAACTTTTAATACCTCCAATTGAGTTTTTGTTTTTTTTTTATAACTTAAATCTTTATTTGCTACTCTCCCGAAGGAGATCATACAAATGAAATGAAGTAAAATTGAGAGGACACTTAGTCCTCAGGTGTTCTAAATGGAAGATCCAAAGGGTGGAAATGCTTGAGTCTGCGAGTTTGTAGGCTATTGTCCAGTAAATTGAAAATAGCATGCAAGATTAAACTAAAGCTAATATTAAATTTAGAATTCAATACCTACAATAACATAGACTATTTAAACAAGGAGGAAAAATTTAGGTTAACAGTATAGAAAATAAGTTATGCATTAATTCAATGATGCCAACAATTTATTTTTTATAACATAAGAAGAGGTGGGAGGAGCAGCACACGCAAAGTGGGTATTAAAAGATTTGCATAAGACATAGAATGGATCATGTTGCAAATAAGAAGCTCTACAAAAGGGAAAGAATAATAGGAGAATGGTTGCCTAGTTGGACGTGCTGGTACACTAAAGTTAATCATTCTAAGTGAGAAGGGTGAGTTAATACTACCATAAATGAGGTTATACATAAAAGTTACACCAATGACCGTTCTACGACTAGACAAGGTAGGGAGGTTGATCAATTTGAGACGACACCGATAAGATGGTAGGCAAGCATTAGGATCCCAGTGCAAGTTTTTGAGAGCAAAAAGTAGAAATTGCTTTTGCACCGACTCAATACGATCAATATACATCTGATATTGAGGATCCCAGACACAAGACGCATACTCCAGAGTAGGTCTTACTAGTGAAGTGTATAGTACTTTGGTAGTATACGGATCATCAAATTCCTTAGACCAGCGTTTAATATAGCCAAGGATACCTCTAGCTTTAGAGACCGAAGTGGAAATGTGGGTACCGAAATGCAACTTCGGGTCCATCAAAATACCAAGGTCGTTAAACTGAGAAATACGATCTAAACTATTTGAGTCAATGTAATAAGAATTTGAAATAAGGGCTCCGCGAGAAAAGGACATAACTTTGCATTTATTAGAATTGAGGATTAAGTAGTTTTTGGAACACCAACGAGATAAAGAGTCAATGTCACTCTGAAGGAAAATCCCGTGAGAAGGGTTATTAAGGCGGAAACATAGTTTTACATCATCTGCGTACATTAAAATCTGAGAGTGTTTGATGACGGTAGGTAGGTCGTTAATAAATATGTTGAAAAGCAAAGGCCCCAAATGACTGCCTTGGGGAATACCTGATGTTACCTTTAAAGACTTAGATATTGAAGACTTAAAAAGTACCCTTTGAGTGCGATGATCTAGGTAAGATGCCAGCCATCGGATCAATGGAGAAGGGAAACCAAAAGCTTTGAGTTTGGTTATGAGCAACTCATGCGATACAGTAGACGAATCCAGCTTTACTGAAGTCGGTGTAGATAACATCAGTTTGGCTACCTACCGAAAAGTTGTGATTGACAATAGAGGTAAATTCCAACAGATTGGTTACCGTTGAACGGTTCTTTACAAAACCATGCTGAGATATACTCAACAATGGGCGAATATAGAACTGTAGATGATCAGTGATAATCTGCTCAAACAACTTAGGAATTGCACACAGCTTGGCAATACCTCTGTAGTTCGATATAGCAGACTTTCTACCTCTTTTGAATAAGGGAATTATAAAGGATTCTTTCCAACCACTTGGCATAGACGGAGTAATAAGGGATAAATTAAATAAGGTACAGAGGGGAATATATAAGTTGTCAGCACAGCCTTTTAAGATACAACTACGAATATTATCGAACCAGGAGAAAAAGAAGTTTTCATCAATTTTAGATATCGTAAAACAATGCTGCCGTCAATAAACGGCAAATGGAAGTGATTAACTTCATCAATTTTATAAGCGTAAGGAGAACTGTTTCCACAGGCACTATTAGAGTAGATGCCCTGGAAAAATTTAGCAAAAAGGTTCGCAATCCCATCATCAGAGCTACTTGCAACTCCATCAAACTCCATACTAGTTGGAAATAACTCTGATTTGTTTTTGATTTTGATGAATTTAAAAAAATTTTTGGGATCTCGTTTAATATTTACTTTTTACTTTGCACAAATATCTACTATAGCAAGATTGATTAAAAATGTTGAATTTACTATGAGCCGCTGCATAACTCTCGCATAATCAGTTGCGGAACAAGAGCGTTTAAATTTTTTAAAGAACCCATTTCTAATATATTTTTAGACGTGACCAAATTTATACAAAACCAAGGCGGACGCTTAGCAATCATCGGTAACATGTATTCTTGAAGGACACACATTTATTGATATAATCCAGACATAGTCGGTGTCGAAAAACCGCACGGCAGTATCAATATCAGAAGAAGAACTTAATATTGACCAATCCGTGGAAGCAAGCAATGAGTTGAGACGATTGAAATTAGTATGTTTAAAATTAAAAGCTTGTCTTGGCTTAGCACAAGTTGAGTCAGATGCAGACAGAAGTTGGTTAAGAGTTAGTGTCACCTCAAGAGTGGGGTGATAGGTATCTTCTGGAATTGACAATGGAGAGGATCTCGACAGTGAGGTATTTTCATGGCAGTTAGTAAACACTAGGTCTAGCATACGATGTTTGATGTTGGAAATGTGGTTTATTTGCTGGAGAGAGAGATCCAGCAATAAATCAACGAACTCGCTGCCAACAGAAGGAAGAACGATATTGGAGTCACTAAAAGGAATCCAATTAATAGAGGGAAGATTAAAACCACCCAAAACAAGCAAAATATCAGCGTCTTTAATGAGCTTTAATACATTCTGGATAGCCTTCGCTTGATCCAAGTAGACTGAGTCAGAAGATGAAGGAGGAATATATGAACAAGTAATAAAAATGTTATGATTAGAGAATGAAATTTTGACGCAAATAAATTCAATGTTTTCAGTATCTTCAAGAGAGACCAGTTCTGACGAAAAAGATGAAAGAACAGAGATTAAGACTCCTCCACCTACGCGGCCATAACGATCTTCACGAAACGTAGAGTAAGAGTTATTGAAAATTTCATAGTTGAGAACATCAGGGCGAAGCCAAGTCTCAACGAAAACGATAATGTCAGAACTGAAAGAAAAACTTCTAAAGATAAAACGAAGAAAGTTTAGAATTTAGCCCTCTAACATTTTGAAAAATGTAGACTTTAGTTTTTTGGAGATTTTGAAGAAGCAGAGGATGAAGCTGAAGTAGTGACTGGTAAGGTAAGCACTGCAAAGCCCTAGATTTTTTTCTAGGAATGAACTCGTGGACCACCATATGGGCAGGCCAGAATGTAGGGTCACAAATGACAGAAAATACTTCCATGGAAAGTGAAAGTTTGAAAGAAGAGCCTTCTCTAGGGCTAGCAAAATTAAATTTGTGAATATTAATATTTGAAAGGTTGCATGATTTTGATGAAGTATAACGTGCAACGTCCTTACAGGTTGTCTCCTTATCCAACCTGGAAACAAAAACATGTTTACGAGGATCCAGCACCTTCAAAATACATGGCACTGGAGTAGAGGCAGTATTGGACTGTGAAGAACTCTTTGGGGGAGACAAGGTACGGGAGGAGTTGGAGACTTTAGTAGAAGATGAAGCTGAAATCACAGAAGTAGGACAAGGAATCGAGGAAGACGAGCAAGTAGTGGATGGAAAGTTCAAAGCGACAGATGAAGAAATAGTAGAGGGCATAATGGTTGAAGGAGCTAAAGGAATTGGAGTAGGATGGGGCGGTTGGGTAGAAGAAGAATAAAGTACATAAGAGTAAG
>JAWNKX010001005.1:0-40304 GCA_035041755.1 Cacoxenus indagator | reverse complement strand
CACTTTCCATACTTTAGGAAAGTAATTTAGTCGAATTATCGCGTTGAAAATATTGCGTATGTATACCACTGCTTGAAGTGGTAGCTCCCTTAAAAGTTTTCCGTCAATTTTGTCATACCCGGGTGCTTTTTTGGGCTTTATGTCGTGCTGTATACATTTGAGTATTTCATTTGTGCATATTTTTTTTAGGCGAGTTGGCTGGGGAGTGACTGTTGAGTTTATATGACAGTCATCTTCGTTGATAGTTTCATCAGCAAATATTTTTTCATAATAATTCGCTAGAACTGTCGCCTTATCTAGGTTCGTTACTGCCCATGATCCATTGTCCATTTTTATAGGTGCCTGGTGTATTGTTTTATTTGTCAGTTTTTTTGTAGCTTTCCACAGGGAGTAGTCGGTAAAGCTTGTCGGAGTTAGCCTCTGTAAATACTTCGTTATTTCATAATTTTTCTGATTTTGGAGATATTTTTTAATTTCTTTAGTTGCCTTGTTATATTTATTTTTCGCATCGGGGGATCTGCAAATGGTCCATGCTTTTTTTAGTTTTCGTTTTGTGCATATCAATTTGCGAAGCGCAGGGGGTGTGTATCGCTTTGCATGGTGTATTATCTTGTCCGGAGTTGCTTGCAATACTGCCTTCTCAATGGTATCGTTTAGTTGGACTATAGCTGATTCTACGTTGTCGGGTGATCTCAGTGGAATGCTTGTATTTAAGTTTGTGTTAATGTAGTCTCGATAGGTATCCCAGTCAGTTTTGTTGTTGTGCCATAGTTTGGACTTGGTTGTGTTCACTTCAGTTGAATTAAGTTCGAGTAGTATAGGTGTATGGTCTGACGATAGTTCCAGTCTTGATGTTATGACACATTTATTTAAGTCTATGTCTTTGAGTATATAAAAGTCAATGAGGTCTGGCTTTTTATTTTTGTCTGTTGGCCAATACGTGGGTTCGCCAGTACTAAGATGTTTAGCTTTTGCTAACAGCAGTGCACCCTGTAGGTTTTTACCTTTTTTGTTTGATATTCTGGAGCCCCAGTCTGTATGCTTCGCATTGTAGTCGCCTGCAGCTATAAAACGGTGTCCGAGAGTTTTTAAGAAGTCAAGGTATTGCGACTGCGAGATATTGTGCTTTGGTGGGCTATACACGGCTGTTATTCTTAGTGGTCCGGATGAGTCCAAGATTTGTATGCTTGTCGACTGGATATAGGTTTCTTGGAATGGAAGCAGTACGTTATGTTTAATGTTTTGTTTAATAATGATAGCAGTCCCACCGTGTCCTGTACCGTCGGGATGGCATGTGTGGTACATCTTGTATCCACTTATGTTCATGTGCTGGCTACTTGTATAGTGTGTTTCCGATATCAAAGCAATGTCAATGTAGTTGTTGTGTAGGAGAAGCTGTAGTTCATTGAGGTGATTTTTTAATCCGTTTGCATTCCAAGTTAAAATTTTTATTTTAGTGTCCATTCTTGTTGTCGAGTTTTGTCAATAGTACTGTTATGATGTTAATCATATTACTCATTTGTTGCGCTAGTTGTTTTATTATATCTTTTATTTCCGCTAAATCTTTTGAAAATTCAGTCTTTTTTTCTGTGTTTTCACTAGTCTCGTTTTTGTTGGATTCGTTTTTGTTGCTTTCGTTTTTGTTGTGTTCCTCATCTTTTTGTTGGGGTTGTAACTGATTTGTGGGGTTTCTACGGTTACTGGCTGCTGTTTGGGCGTACGTTATTCCAATTTTGACTTTGTTTGATGTCTGTTCTACTACCTGATGGTCATCTTTTTTATCGTCTTTCTCTTTTAGTGAGGGAAATCTTTTAATTTTTAGATGTTTGTATACGTCACATCCTTTATAGTTGGCTGTGTGTGAGCCGCCACAAAGAGCGCATTTAATTTGATCTGCACTTATTAGTTTGCAGTCAATAGTTTTGTGCTTGCCAGCGCATTTCACGCAAATCGGGTCTTTGGTGCAGAAATTTCGTGTATGACCATATTTTTGGCAGTTTGAGCACTGAGCTACCGTGCGTTTGTGGTGTGGTGGCTCAAATATGACTTTGGTACATAGGAGTGTTGTAATATTAAAGATTTCTCTATTATTTGCTTTGGCTTTTAGTTCAATGAAAAATAGCGGCAGTGGTTTCTTTGTCAGTTTTTGTTGTACGTTGTGTATATTAATAACGTCGTGGCCTAGTTCCGATAGCTCGTTCTTAAGTTCGTCAAGGTCAGTGGCGTAGTGCATATTCCTAAGTACTGTTTTGAATCCCCGCTCCTCTTTCGGCTTAAAGGTGTAGTATTTAGTTTTGTTTTCCCTGAGCATCTTAACCACCGCCGAGTAGTTCGACGAGTCATTTGTCTGTACGCATACTTCGTTGTTTTTAAGTGTTTTTAAAATGTAGTTTTGTTGTATTATGTTTTTCAGAGCTTTGTTTAGTACGTTAATTTGTTCTACGTCCTGTACGTATATTGGTGGTGGCTTGTGTATTTTAGTAGGTGGTCGAGGTTGATTTGGCGCATTAGAATTTGCTTCTGTACCACTGCCGTCTTCAGCCGTTTCGTCTTGTGAGAGGAGTTCGAACCTGTTATTAGTGTTAGGCGCGCTCAACCAGTACTTTTGGAGTGTTGTTTGTGTTGTCGTTTGTGTTTGAGTTTTTGTCCTACTTTTTTTAATATTGCTATTTTGTTCGGAAGTGTTGTTGGGAGAGAGCTTACTACGGTTGCGTTTTATTTTTGACTCTTGTGGGTTTTGATTGGTTGAAGTTTGTACTTGCGTGTTTGATGTCTTTTCTCTGATCAATGTTGTTGCCGAAGAGAGGGAGCAAATTGGCATTGTAGCTGAGAAAGATGACGTGGTGGTTGTTGTAATTAGTGAGATAGCAGCTGATGTCTGCGTTGTGGTTGTTGTTGTTGTTGTTGGTTGGAACGAGGAGAGTGGCGTCGTTGGTGAAGCGCATTGTGCACTCCACGGCAGAGGCTGCATATTACCTGCTGCCATGGAACAGCTGACAGTTAGTTGAGTGGTAGAGCGAGAGGCTGCGTTTGTTTGGATTGATGATCCGTTATTGTTTTCTCTTTGGGAGTGTGTAGCTGTTTGATGTATTGCGGGAGAGCAAGAACGCGCTCTCTCGAAGTTAACGGGAAGTGAGGCTTGGTGTGAGTCACTGATGTTGATGCTGTTGTTTGAACCGCTTGTTGATGTGCCAAGGTGTTCGTTGTTGTTACTTATGCGGACAGCTGTTTGAGCGTGGGGTACGCTCATGCTGTTCCTTGATGGATGATTTTGTTTTTGCGTGCTGCCCGCAGTCGGGGGACTGCGTTCAACAGGCATTTTGAGATAAGAACAATTGATTATCTTGTCTCTTGATTTAGTTTTTTGTGTTGTTAAATTCGGAAAGCGAAAGGAGACGACTAGTCGACTTGACAGTGCACTTGCGAATGACAGTGCACTTGCACTGAACCACTTAATATGCCCTGCCGTTTTTATCAACGGTGACGCCATTCTAATAGGTGCCACTGTGAAATACCTGGGACTGACGGTGGACAGGAGTCTCACCTGGGAACCTTATATCATGACCAAGAGAAAGCAGTTGAACCTGAAACTTCAAAGAATGTGTTTACTCTTCAGCTCAAACTCGAAGCTCAACCTACGAAACAAGCGTGTACTGTGCACCTACAAGCGGTGTGGAACTAAGGTTTACAACTTTGCGGAACCGTATCCATTTCAAATCTCGAAATTCTTCAAATTCTGAAACTACTACTGCGGGGGATCGTAGGTGCACAGTGGTATGTCCGGAACTCTGTTAACCATGGAAACTTGAAGATCCTAACAATCAAAGAAGAAATCGTCAAGCACACCAACAGATACTTCATTAGGTTGGAGGCCCAAATGGCAATCAACCTCCTGGATAACAACAGGTGACCGCGACGCCTGAAAAGTCTACACCCCCTAGATCACACATTCTGCATCACTGATGAGGGATCGATCAGTTACATTCTTAGATTTTCACACCACTTGTCGATATCTGCGTAACAAAATGACAATAATATACTAATCCCCACACAACCCTTTATTATACAGTTTCACATTTTATTTATCTATTTCTCAACCTTTTGCAATCTTTACTGTATTTACTTAGTGAAATTCGCTTTTCTTCATGTTTGTTGTATTTTACTCGTTTACGCACTAAAAACTGCGAGTACTGTTCAATAAGTACGCGTCAGAGATTTGATTTATACTACTCTTATAGAGTGCATGCTGATCCTTTTATATGCAGTTTCGTAAAAGTAACTATAACTTTTTGTTTTTTAGAAAGCAAAATATTTAACTCTGAATACTAAACCTTCCTTAATTATGTATATTTTTGAAAGTGAGGCGACCCCTGTGACCCTGTTCACCCTGAGTAAATACGCTATGTGATGCTTTTTTACTATAGAAAGGGAAGAACGCTGCATAAACATGCCGAAATATTTGTGCAGTTTACGGTGAGAATGCTGTGAGCGAACGCCGGACCCAGGAGTGGTTTGCTAGGTTTCTGTTCTTGAAATTTTGATGTAAAAGATGCACCTCGCGCTGGTCGGCCTGCCACTGAAAAAGTCGATGAAATTTTGCAACTGATGGAGCAAGACAGGCACGGAAGCTGTCAGGAGATAGCGAGGGCACTAAACATCAACCATATGACAGTTTGTAATCATTTAAAAAGACCAGGCTACTCAAAGAAGCTCGATGTTTGGGCGTCACATGAATTAACGCAAAGAAATTTAATTGACCGAATAGTCATCAGTGAAATGCTGCTGAAACGTAACGAAATGGAACCATTTTTGAGGCAAATCATTTCGGGGGATGAAAAATAGATCAAATACGACAATATCCAACGCGATTATGGTGAGATTCAGCATTTTGTTTTTCCTTTGTTGAGTACTTCACAAATGGATTTGCTAAAAAGCGGTCAACTACGACCAATTTTCTAGAATTTACTTCACTAGTTAATCTTAGTTTTTCTCAACAGTGCCAAATGGACGTTATTTACATTGATTTCAGTATTGCCTTCCAGTGTTTGTTATTCCTTACTTCTTCATAAACTGAATGCTTTTGGTATTCCATCCAACCTGGTCAGTTGGATTACTTCCTACCTAACGTCTAGATCTCAAAAAAAGTGTTGTTTAAAACAGCCACATCCGAGACTATTCGTGTAACCTCCGGTGTCCCCCAGGGCAGTCACCTTGGTCCGCTGTTATTCAATATTTTTATAAACTATTAAACGTTCTCACGTGTTGATGAACGCTGGCGATGTCAAACTATGCATGTAAATTTTATTTCCCATCCATTTAAAGTTTCTTCAAGATGACCTTGACTCTTTATATCGTTGGTGCTCTATATACTTTCTTTCACTTAATTGTGAAAAATGTAAGCAAATGTCGTTCTCTCGTAAAAATGTGATTGTAACTAGTTATCGTATCAACGATCACTTACTAGAACGTGTTTCACAATTTAATGATCTGGGTGATCTGGGTGATGGATGGTCAATAAGGCCAAAGGTGTGTTAGGATACATTAAACGCTGGACTAAAGAGTTTAATGATCCTTATACCACTAAATTGCTGTTCACATCCTTAGTTAGATCTATTTTGGAATATGCATCTTGTGTATGGGACCACCAGTTCTTACTGTTTGTACTGCGTAACATGCACTGGGATCCAAATGTCCACCTTCAATCCTACCGATGCCGCCTAAAGCTTATCCAATTACCTACGTTGGCCAGTCGTACAACAACTTTCTGTGATGTTTCTACATAATTTAATTGTTGGTAGTATCTATTCTCCTTCTTTGCTTGGTAGCATAAACTTTAATGTTCCTTCTCGGGTTACTAGAGGTTATGTTCCAATTGCTATAGGTTTCTGTAGAACTACTTATCTGCTGCATGATCCATTTCGAGTAGTATGTCAGTCATACAATTTGCACTATAGCCTAGTATCCATCTCTAAATCTTCTGATAATCTAAAATCTTTTCTATTGTCTTATCTCAACTCATAATAACCAATGTTATCTCCAATAAGTTCACAGTTAATGTAACGTCATCTGAATTAACGTCTTTAAATTAATGCTAGCCTTATTTGTTTTAATCTTCATTGTTATGGTATGTAATGAACTCTAAGTTGAATCTTAGCTTTAGTTCATCTTGCATGCTTATTTGTTAGAGGCTGATGATGTTTTTATCTGTAGCCGAATATGTTGTTCGTAGACATTAACTTTGGTATCGCATGTTCACCAAAGAAATTAGCAATTAAGATCAGCTGAGCTCAGTCTACTAAGTAACAGGGTGAATTTTGATTCCACTTGGGCCTCCCCCATGTGAGATCAGTGTGTGCTCACCTGGCCCTACTAAGTCAATGCAAAAAAAAATAAAAAATTTCAAAGGCCGGTGACCTTCTACAAACGACTTCAAAGCCTGGATTAACGGCATACAAGGTTTTGTTGAGCATTTGGTGGAATTGGAAGGGAATTGTCTATTATGAGCTGCTAGAACGTAACGAAACGGTCAATTCGGTCCTCTACTGTGAACAACTCGAAAATGAAAATGAAACGTTTAAATGAAACAATCAAGAAAGAGCGACCAAAATTGGTCAACAGAAAGTTGTCTTCCATCATGACAATGCTAGGCCACACACATCTTTGATGAACCGAAACAAACTAACGGAGCCTGATTGGGAAGTTGTGATGCATCAACCGTATAGCCCTTGTACCCTATGACTATCATTTGTTTCGGTCTCTGCAAAACTCTTAATAGTAAAAAATTGGCCGACCGAAGAGCTGCTGAAAATAATTTGGCCAAGTTTTTGGCTGATAAACCACAGAAGTTCTACACTGAGGAAGTTATGAAGATATCCGGATAATGACAAAAGATCATAGATAATAATGGCCAATATGTACTTGATTAACATTGACTCTGAATAAAGGAAATTTTTGTTCAAAAATGTACCAAAAAACTTCGAAGACTTTTTATATGACCCAATATTACTCAAATCAATAAATCTTCCTTATTGTTGTTTTTTTTCACAACAATTTGTATCGTTTTCGCTATCGTTTTTTTATGCGCAATAATATTGAGCGTCTGTATGTCATATAGATTGATTTTTTTTTCCGCAGTGTTGTAAATATTGCGTCGTATGTGGTCAATTTTGCGCAATATTATTTCAGTTCTGTGTTGACACTGTTGAAGTAAACAACTACTATTATGGCAGCTAGCGAAAAAGACAACGAAAGAAGGAATATTGGTGGTTTTCTCCACTGCGGGTGAATTTCTGGCATTAGTTTTATAAAGTAATGCTGACTGTCCAGTTGTTCTCCAACTTCCTTCAACAACAATAGCTGACTGATAATTTTCTACATCTATAGAACTGCAACACATGTATACTTGAGCCTGGTTTCTTATTAAATAATTGTGCAAATAGGAACATGCTAATATAATTATTTGGGATTTTTCAGGAGATAGCGTAAGTACTCTTTAAGTACACCAAACTTGGAAACTAAAATGCCAAATGCGTTTTCTACAACGCGACGTGCACGACTTAGTCGATAATTAAAAATTCCTTTTTCTATATTTAATACTGTTTAATACTGGCTATAAGGTTTCGTGAACTTTTCTGTTAGTGCAAAAACCTGATCCCCGACAAATACAAAAGGAAGTATTTTTCCATTATTTGGAAATGGAGCAGGTTCTGGGATTTTAAGTGATTTATCTAATTTTCCAAATGCAGTATGAGTCAAGACACGTCCGTCTAATATTCGCCCCTTGATACCAGCATCTACCGTAATAAATTCATAATAACCACTCCTCCATCCACTAGCACTTGTTTTTTATTTTTTTTTTTGAAACTATCACTAATGCTATAGTCACGCAACTTGATGTTTTCTTTTATAATTCCACATGTTGTCAGCACAAGTATTATCACCGAACTAATTTATTGCGCATTGGCCAATATTGGCCAAGAAATATGTTGCCAAAATATTGCATAATATATATAAAACATTGCGCGTCTAGGGGCAGCTTAAATAAATAATATTGATAACATAAAACTAATATTCATAAAATAATAATAATACCAATTCAACCATCAAAGCACAGTCAAATATATTTAGTGATTGATAGCTCCATTTTTTCGCGCACAGTTTTTTATTTAGAATTACTGTACAAACGTAAAAAGGTAGATTAAGGAGTAATTTAAGAAGTTTGTTTTGAGCAATTTACAGACGCCTTATGTGTATGTGGGCATAGCCACCAAAAACTCGAGGTCCATATAGCAGTATTGGGAGAAATATTGATTTGAAAATAATCAATTTGTGATGTAGTGAGAACTGTGAGTTCCGGTTAATCAAATGATAGACGATACAAATACTTTTCTTGCTTTTGTCAAAGGTTTGGCAATGTGAATTTCCAATCTAAGTTTGCTGTCTAATTGCAGCCCTAGATATCTAAGATTATTGGTCCATTGGTATGTCCCTGTTATTAGTTTTAGGTAAATTAATATTCTTTCTTCTAGTGAAGAAAAGAGCGGAGGACTGTTTTGTATAATTTATACCAAGCCGAACCCTGAGGTGCACCATCACTCATACTCAGGATACTCGATTGGACACCTTGCAGATCAGGTGGCTGATATAATTTTAATTAAGTACAGAGGAGTGTTTGTATAGTAGTGATCAGTTTGTGCAATAACCCATCATTCCATACTGTGTCAAAAGCCGCTTGTGTATCTAGGGTGACAGCTCAAACGACTTCTTTTTTGCATATAATTTTTGACGTACTGCTTAAGTTTGATAAGCGGGTCTATGCAACTCATGTGAGGCATGAAGCCAAATTGCGTAGATGGTATAATGCAGTCAGTATATAATTGAAGGCTGAGTCCCTGCTCTAAAATTTATTTGCCTTGTGTGTTGTGTTCCTCCCAATCTATTTGTACTGAGTGGTGGGCAGTTTTGAAAGGCTTTTGCTAATTATTTTTTGGTACGTTATGTGTCTGGAGTATACTGTTGCAGAAGCATGCCAGGGTTATTGGATTCGAGGAATGTAAGATGTTCCTCATTTTTTAAGATATTATGAGCCCTACTCATAGGACGATAGAGCAGTCCTTTCCGCTGTGCAGTACATGTTGCCGTGCGCTGTTACGCACTGTCGTTCCAACGCATCTCGCTTACTCCAAGTATGCTGATGTTATAGATCGCTATCTGAACTTCGAGTTGCTGTGCTCAGGTTCCCACAGAAGTTGGAGGTGGTCGTCCTGAGGGAATAGGTGACTAGAAAAAAACTGAAAGTTTTTCCGCCCTCAGGTTTGAAGCTTTGACCTCTGGGACGGCAGCCGTAGTATACTTCAATATGCTACAGAGGCGACAAAAATCAATTGCTACAGTTTTTCAAAACTAATACCGTACAATGCTTATATTTTTCTATATATATATTTTCTTTTTTGCAGATGAACTTAATGCGTTTTTCTAATTGGTTTGTTTTTATTATGCAGCACTTAATTTCAATACTGATTTTGAAGACTTAGCATGCTTTTCTACCTTTGTAAGAATTTTTAGCGCCTTCTGAGCTCTTTATATTAAAAATATACAATCGGGAAAATTCTCACTGATAAAGGCATTGCAGATGTGACTATGACAAAAACCAAAAACCACCAAAAACAAAAACTAAATAAATTAGAAAAATAAAAATAGCAAAAACACATTAAATAAAACTCACGAAACACCACAAAACAAAATAAACAAAACAACAACACCACACAAAAATTCACAGATGCACAACACAAAACGGTAGTAAAAACCGCTTTAGTCAGTGAGATAACACAAAGTCTGGCAATTATAAAGAAATAAATTAATAAATAAATAGGCGTGAAGTAGTGGTAGAGACCTGATCTCAGCCATCCAGTGCAACACGCGACACCAGGCCTAGGCCTGTTAACGTTTGGGGGCCCGAGGATCCATAACCAGTTGAGGGGTATTTCTATCGAAGGAAGCGCGCACTGCGACCAGAGTAGATCTTTTGTACCCTCTACCCTGCTTAAGACAATAAAGCCTCTGTCTTTTTGATAAAGGCTAGAAGGTTCTTTGTCGAAGAGGTCCTTATCAGAACAGGTTACACAGAGTCCTGTTTTTAAGAAGTTCAGACGAATTCTTGCCGGACACTCGCACAGGAGGTGAAGGCTAGTTTCTGCGTCTTCTAAGCAGAGCCTACACTCTGGGGAGGACGACAAATCTAGTTTGTGCAGATGGTAATTTTGGGCGGTGGTGACCGGTTAAGTAGCCAACAAGCAGTCTTAGGTCCGATCTACTAAGGGCTAATTGTGGAGGGGAGACTCCGGGGGTGATATGCAGTTTGGCTTGAAAATGGCCCTTTCTGCGTGCCCAAAGGTCTAGGGTGACAGCTCTGAACCATTCCTGGATGAATGACTTGGCCGTTGCCCAGCTAATACCTATAGAGGGTCCAGGGCCAATGAATCTGGAGAAGGACCCAGTCCTCGCCAGTTCATCAGCAGCTTCATTACCCTCGACGCCTTGGTGACCAGGTACCCAACACAACGTGACCTTAAAGTGTCGCTGGAGGGAATCAAAACAGTCCCTTACACTTCTGGATGTAAATTTCCAGGATGTAAGTGCCTTGAATGCCGCTTAACTATCTGATAAGATAGATATATTTTGTACTCTTGGTCCCTTTGCCAGGAGGTTGCGCGCACATATGTCTATGGCGTGGATCTCCGTTTGGAATACTTTGGGCCATTTGCCCGTGGCAATGGAGATCCTTGTATTCGGTCTGAAAATTCCGGCTTCGGTACCCGTTTCCATTCTAGAACACAATAATGGCTAGGTCATCTGCATATCCTACGATCTCATCTTAGCTAAAAGATCGTCAATGACGAGTGACCAGAGTAGCGGGGAGAGAATTCCGCCTTGTGGACAACCCTTAATTGCTCTTATGCAAACGGTGGTATTGCCCAACAATGCCGATATTTCGCGTCGGTTTAGCATGGCATCTATCCAGGCGATTGTATGATTATCTATATTCCTATAGCCCAGTACTTTAGTTATAGAATAATAGCCGGTATTGTCGAAAGCCCCTTCCACGTCTAGGAATGTACACAATGCAACTTTCGACTGGAGTGAGGTTTCAATCTTTCCGACGAGGTGATGAAGGGCAGCTTCGGTTGATTTGTCCTTCATGTATGCATATTGATTCCTGTGAAGATGAATCCTTTTTTTAATGCTTTGCCTGATGTGGAGCTCGACTAATCGGTCTGTAGTCTTTAAGATGAAGGAAGTTAGACTTATTGGTCTGTATGATTTAGGTAGTTCCATAGGCTGATTGCCTGGCTTGGGGATGAAAATGGCAGTCACCTTCCTCCATGACTGTGTTATGAATCCCAGAGTGAAACTAGCCCTAAAGAGACCAATTAGTGGTCGGATGATTATGTCGATGCAATTTTTCAGCAGAGCTGGAAAAAAACCGACGCCGCCCGCTGCTTTAAAGGGCTGGTGTAGTGCGTTTTGTGTTGCTCTGCTTAAAAGACTCCATGAGCACCAAGCTTCGTCTAGCTCGTGTGAAGAGATGATGCTGTGAACAAGAATACTGGCGTCAGCGTTAACTAATCTCCGAAAGTCTGGTACTTTGGAGCAGCTAAAATTAATTTAGAACTTTAAACGTTGATTAATATTACAAAGAAGATTTCAATGGCGGAACAAAACAAGGTTGCCAATTTAGAGGTTTCCCAACAAATTTAGAGGTAAAATAAGTGTTTGGATTTTAAAAAAAAATTTTTTTTATTTTGAGTGTGCATTTTAACGGAGATATATGTCAGCTCAATATTGATATAGCGTTGTTTTACGGGGCTGCTATACCCCTAAGTTGCCAAGCCTGGAATACCACTAAAACATTATCTGAAATTCAATTATAGTAAGTTAAGAATTAAATTAATCTACATCTATCCCTCGATTTACACGGTACTTGATTTATGCGGTTTCGCTTTTACACGGTTTTTAAATCACAAAACAATGTTTTTTTCTTGTTATTGTGATAGTTTCATTTGTATAAGTTTACACAATAAGAAATGCGCTCAGTCAATATGAACAAATTTATAAGAATACCCGCCAAAGTAAGCAAATATTAATCACTAATTTCTTGCCATCCAAAACTTTTAGTTAGTATCCATGTGCAAAATGTAGCCAACATCTGAATTAGTGAAGCTGAACCTATGGAAAACGTTGATGAATTTTTTGTTAGTGACTCGGATAGTGATGTTACACCAGCACTACCAAAGAAAAGGAGAATTCTAGCTTTACAATGTTCAGAAGAAGAGTAAAGGCTGCTTTTTATTTCTGCTTTTTTCAGTTTAAGTTTTTATGAAGGTTATGTGTTTGAATTCTTTTTTTTTTTAATATTTTTTTTTAATATTTAATTTTTCTGTTATTATTAGAACAACTTCAATTAAATTGTATATACAAAAATTAACAAAACAAGTTAAATAATAAGGGGGGATATAGTATACTGTATTAAAATGATCTATTACGGAGGTCGACAGGGTGCGATCTTTTCAGCCGTCTCGCCACCCTAACTCCTCCCTTTCTGCGTTTTCGTTTTATAAAACGAACTTTATTTGTAATATTCATTTTGAATAATTTCAACTAAGAATACTTTTATATTGTTTACTATCAAGCTGTTCATAATGCAAGGGCCTTTTACTTTTAAAGCAAATATTAAAGAGTACGATAAAAATGAAACAAAAGCAAATACAGTCGACGCTCGATGGTGTGAACTATTTAAAACTGACCCTGTTCACACTATGGAATGTTGTATGTTTCTTGCTGTATTCAGCTTATCTTCCAACAAAATATAATTAATTTTTTTAAAATTTAAACGTGTTTATTTCAATAATAAATTTGTAATTTTTCTTTGGTTTTATTTTTTATAACATTGCAAATTGCAGTCCCCATTAGTTGACGGAGAACTTGTATCTTGTTTGGGCTTATGAGTTATGAAACTCGTTTCATTTCATTAACAATTGCTACCATCTCCTCCAATTTTAGGTACTTGGATTTTTTAGAACTCCTTTTTGTGTAAATTTCATTGAACCGCATTTCAAATGATATAAAATTTTAAAGTGGACTCCCACTCAAAGAATGACACACAAGTAACAATAATATAGGCTGATTTCATAAACGCAACACTACAATGCATAGTGTTTACGATGCAAAGCAACACTGCTTTGTTAAATAATGCAAAGACAATATCAGGCGTTTATGAACGCAATGTTGCTTTGTCGTGTATTTCGTTTGCATTGAATTTTTTCTGCATCCATATCCAAGAGTTTCTTCATCGATTTTGCATCTGCCTCAGATTCATTGCTCAAAAAATCAAGAACTTCGGATCGTTTCCGTTTTATTGAAAATCTTGGAGTGGTGTTATTCGAGTTCATCGTCGACTGGCTATCTGGGGGTGTCAACGGGTCATCGCTTGTTAAATCTGCCACTAACTTTTGAAGTGAATTTTCTACCAATTCTTCTGGCACCTGAACGCTACTGCGGCTGCCAAAAACCTCGTCTAATACATCGAAAAAGTCAAAGTTCAATCCCAGATTGAACCCTCACCCGATGTGTTATTACGCTTCTTGATCCTCTTATATGTGCCCACTATATTTAAGAAACACCTAATCATTTCTTCTTTTGAAAAGGGAAATATGCTTTCAACCTCCTTAATCTCCCGCATTATTTTTACCCAAATTGTATTTCTTTTCTTTTTTTTCGCGTTAAATTCTCCTTCATGGCGCAAACGTACTACTTTTTTTTAATATTGCAATATTAAATTAATTTAAATGATTAAATTAAAATATTAAATGAAATTAATTAAAAACTTAAATATTACTTGTAAAAAAATGTTTCTTTCATAAATGCAATGCATCACAAATGGTAATGATGCGCAAATTTGAGAAATATTGCGCCTCGCAAAGTATTACCAGGCGTTAATGAACACTCGGCATTGCCTTATTTTTAGCAATGCCGTTTATGAACAGTATGCATTGCAGTGTTGCTTTGCAGTGTTGCGTTTATGAAGTCAGCCATGGACTTTTTGTTCACACTATAGCGCTTTTAAAATTTGATCACACTACCGAGTAGCTAGTGCAAAAAAATAACGTGTTCACACTACCGAGTGTTTACACTATACAGCGTTTACACTATCGAGCGTCGACTGTATGCTTTTAAAGAGCTCCCTTTACGATACAGTTATGGAGTATTGATACCAAGCAATTGAGTGTTATTTTCTTATTTTTGGCTTATGGCAGCGACCAGTGTGCGATCTGACTGAGGATTGTCACATTTTGTATGAAAAGCTTCAAACAAACATAATAATGTCTTGCATCATATGGCAGTAATTGCGCTACTGTTTTGTTTTGGTTGGTGTACATGAAGTCCCGTTTCCATCCACAATCTCTTTTGGAAATCTTTTTACGAATCATTTTCGCTTTAGCATATATGTCTCTTATTTGCCATTTATTAGTTACAATTAGTAGCGGACTTAATTCACATTATTTCTAACTAGCAAGCGCTCCGGGGTTGATGGAGAATTGTGTAGAATGAACATGTAAACGGTAAGTGAAATCGTGTCTAGTCGCGTTGAACGATTTTTTTGTAGAGCACAATTTTAATAGCTTGAGTCACCGACATATTATTTACTCTTCTTATGATCATTCCTCGTGTTTTGTGGTTGCATTTTATATATAAACTAGCAGGGACCTGTTCTAATTCTAAAACTCTGCAGTCCATAATCATCGTATTTGTTTTTTTTCTTCTACTTTGTATGGATAACGAAAGTATCGCTTCTTTCTGTTTTTAGGACGTGCGCTTACCTGCTACTGCGATGGTAGTTGTCCAGATAATGTTATAAATGGCACATGCGAAACTCGTCCCGGCGGCTCTTGCTTCAGTGCAGTCGAAGAAGTTTATGATGATATCACTGGGACTTTCGAAGAGGAGCGAAATTTCGGCTGCATGCCACCAGAGGAAAATGGCGGACTTTTAATGGTAAGTAACGAATTTTTTGAATAGTTTCCTTATACATGTTAATATTTTCTATATCTTGTCTTTTTTAGTGTAAAGTTGCTACGGTACCTCATCTACATGGAAAAAACATTCTGTGCTGTGATTCGGGTGATTTTTGCAACAGGGACTTGCATCCTGCATTCACGCCAAAAATGACTACGTCCGCACCTGAGCTGCCCGTGAGTTCACAGTCGATTCACACTCTGGCCATGATTACTTCGATCATCATCTGCTTGTCAGCGTTTTTTATTATTATTGTCATTGTTTGTATGACATATAAACGGCGTGAGAAAGTACACAAACAACCGCGCTTAATCAGCTCAATGTGCAATTCACAATTGTCCCCGCTTTCTCAATTGGTGGAGCAAAGCTCCGGTTCCGGTTCTGGATTGCCACTACTAGTCCAACGTACAATTGCAAAACAAATACAAATGGTTCGTCTCGTAGGCAAGGGCCGTTATGGGGAGGTTTGGTTGGCAAAGTGGCGTGACGAAAAGGTCGCTGTGAAGACATTTTTTACTACTGAAGAGGCTTCCTGGTTTAGGGAAACAGAAATCTACCAAACAGTTCTAATGCGACACGAAAATATTTTAGGCTTCATTGCTGCCGATATTAAGGGAAATGGCAGTTGGACACAGATGTTGTTGATTACAGACTACCATGAGACTGGAAGCTTGCATGACTACCTCTCAACGTCGGTCATAACACCACAGAAATTACAATTATTGGCCTATTCACTTGCTTCAGGTCTAGCACACTTGCACGATGAAATCTTCGGTACGCCAGGAAAGCCTGCGATTGCACATCGCGATATCAAAAGCAAAAACATACTTGTCAAACGAAACGGGCAGTGCGCTATTGCAGATTTCGGTTTGGCGGTAAAATATATTTCGGAATCGGATGAAATTCACATTGCACAGAACACACGCGTCGGCACGCGTCGATATATGGCGCCAGAAGTGCTTAATCAACAGCTCAACCCGCAACAGTTCGAAGAATTTAAGCGTGCTGACATGTATTCGGTAGGCTTGGTGCTCTGGGAAATGGCTCGTCGTTGTTACACACCCATATCTGGCACTAAGGCCACAACATGCGAAGACTACGCTCTACCTTACCACGATGTTGTGCCTTCTGACCCCACTTTTGAAGACATGCACGCTGTAGTTTGGGTAAAAGGATTCCGTCCTCCGATTCCACATCGATGGCAAGACGATGATATCCTTGCAGTCGTCGCAAAAATTATGCAGGAATGTTGGCATCCCAATCCAACAGTCCGTTTAACAGCATTACGCGTGAAGAAAACGCTCGGGCGACTTGAGGCTGATAGCCTGATCGACTGCCCTATGAAAATTGTTTAGCTCCCATGGGAACTAATGAGAATGGCAACGGCACCTGTTAGAAATAGCCCTAAATAGTTGTTATTACGGTTTCGTTGAATTTGTTTTTGCCTATTTTCATATTAATGCATTTCAGCCATTCATGGACATTTTCATTTAATTTAAGAATGAATTAAAATATCTATGATCGTTAGTAGTCATAATGTCATACGTTAAGATATGCCTTTTCCATTAATTATAAATTTCAAATACACAAGAGTAAATGATTGCTTTAACTAATACAAATTATACAAACTATACACATAGATCCATAGAAGCAAAGGTTTTTTATAATTAACTAAACTAAAAAAGTATGATTAACTAAAAGTAAAAAAGTACGCTGTGAACGAAAAACATGGCATCTTAAAGAAGAAGAAGAGTGGATCGAAACAATATTTTACCTATGTCCAATTTTAAATTTCAAAGTCATTGGGCTATTGATACTATATATTGATAGAGATCCAACTCACAATCACAACAAATGAAATGTTATATTGTGTATGTGGACATTCCACTCATTACTGTAACTCTATTCGGAGCTCAATTTCTAGATGTACTACTATTAGAATAGCCTAGGAATTCGTACAATCAACATTATAACCGCATATGAAAATTGTTAGTAATTATCCTTGGATGTGTCCAAGCCGTTTTTATTTTTTACTTTTGGAATTATGTATGTATTGATTGACATATAAGGCATATGAGGCGAGAAGGACAGAATATAAAATATGTCTCTTTTGCAAGATTATAACCGTATTTTTGAGCACTTTTTGTAATGTGGGTGACGTTTTCATTTTCTTCAATGAACTGGAAAAGCTTCAAGAACGACATCTTTCAGTGAATATATAGTACAATATTGCTTGTTTCTTCCATAATGCTCCCCATACGTTTTCCATTATATTCATATCTGGCCAACAAAGTGTTGAAGTCCGACTCGTATCATGACATGAATCATCGGGTGCGTTCGGCAGAAGTGTTTGATGACCTTTTCTTATGCTTTTCGTTCATTGTGAATGCCTAATTCACTATTTCGAAAAAAATTTAGTGATTACGATCACTGCGATCACTGCGTTCAGCAAACCAGTAATCGATTATTAAGTCAGAGAAAATGATGAGTGATGACTTCTGCTGAATGCGCCCATTGGCTCTTGCCATTGATGTTGTTATTGTATTTACGTTTGACGCGTTCCTAGTGTTAACAGACATTTCATTGCGTGCGATTTTTTCACTGTGATTTTAGAATTGCAAATAGCAACTGCTGACGGTCTTCAAGAGTAGCAGTGATATTAGTATTTTCAGTTATTTTAGCGTTTGTAGTGATTTTGGTGATTTCAGTGTTTTAAGTGATCAGAAGCTGCGATTGAAAATCACTGGTAAAAATCACAATGATTTGAAAATCAGCACCTTCGATTGGTGTGTTCTGCTCCATAGCAAAAGTCTGCTAAGATTGACGCTTCAAACACGTTCTGTCGATCAGATGGTTTTTGTCCAAGGTATGTTGTTGCCATATGGTGGGTCCACTTAATATGGCCCGTCCTGTACTCTTTGAAGCACATAAGCGTAGAAAGAAAATGCAAATGTAGCTTTCTGAAGGCAGTCTACACCAAAGAGTATTCATTTATATAGAGGTTACATTTCTCTCAAAAGCTTTTTGAGCTTTTTTCAAATAAGTAGAACCTATGCGAATATATTACTTCTCTGCTATTAACATCGAAGTAGCAGCGCAGCCGCTGTTTAGCAACTTCATTCTGCTAACGCGCGCATTTTTATTGACTGACTTGACCCCTTTGAAATTATCGTTCTTTGTTTTATTCATCAATATGCTCTTTACGCTTATTATACAATCAGTTGGCAAGAATATATGTAAACAACAAATTTTTATGATGGCGTTCTTTCTTTTATTATACGAAAACATTGTATTGTATTGCTCAAAGTAACCAGGCAAACAGAAATTTAAATACGGGTGCCTGCTGCGAAATCGAAGCATGTGCTGTTTTCCGTCGGACTGTGTCTTGCTCAATTTTGCGTATTTGGCGTGAATTAGCATGAAAAGGAATTTCTGTGTATCACCTTTGTTTTGTTTGTTTTGATTGCCGTCACCCATTTTTATTTTGATTATATTGATATTGTTGTGGGAATGATAGCGAAAAAGGAACATGTATAGGTTTGACGTGTTTCTTTTATGAATTTTGTTATTGCAATTCCCACCACCTACTTGTATTGGTTTTGGTGGGACTTTTAAGGAATAAATAATTATAATAATAACGAATAAATTATTCGTTTGGGCTGTTAGAAATAAAGAAATAAATAACTCAATAATTAAGTAAAATTGATTTAAAATGCATATTTTGCGTTAGGTATGTCCAAAAATCCAAGTTGAATACAGCTAATTCTACGTTGACTACCAGATAAACAGATAAAACAGCAAGCAACTGCAAGTGTCCCATGTGAAAACTATATCAAACCAGCTACCAGCTACCAGCGCTACTGCGAATACAGACAAACAATACATTTTGCCTTTGACCACGCAACAACAAAGCGTGTGACATTTGTTTTTTCCTTATTTGCCGAACATAAGGGAAGACAAAGAAAAGAGAAAAGATTCCTGCGTGAATATGTATACTTTTTGCGTGCACACAAATTTCAACTCTCATAAATTTAGTAAGACAATCGAAAATTAACTTGTTGACTGTGTTGTGAAGTGGGGCGCGTGCGGGAATAAAAATTCATCTTTTTTTTGCTACGCTCACGCAACAACAAAGTCTAGACCATTTGTCTTTTTCTTCATTGGCGATCGAGGAAAGAACACAACACAAAGTAAGGTTGACGAAATTTGCTTTGCGCGATTGAGACTCGAACTTCGCGGACTGTGCGTATTGCTCGTACAGTCAAACACCCAAATCTCGAATTACCATAATGCATAACAAAAGTTCGAGTTATGGGGATATTCCAGTTATGGAAGACATATTATATTGATTTTTCACTATAAACGTACTCAATTCGAATCATGGAGATATTCGACTTATAAAAGTTCGACCTATGGAAATTCGACGGTAGTTAGAAATTTCACTTGGGTTTCTTTGGCTTTTCAATAAATGCGCATTCACTGTACTTGCTATTGAAATAGATTTTGTTTTCTGCCACAACCGAAAATTGTCTTCAAGAAGTTGAAGTCAAAAATCAAAACTTGCCATTGTATGGGTGACCTTGTTGTGTAGGTGTGGTACGTCTATGAGATTGTGTTGGTCTTCTTTTTTGCCCTTGCGTGCAAAGTTTGATAATTTTGAGTGTGTTGTGTAGGTATAGTGCGTGTATAAGATTGGTTTCTTATTGTGTGGGAATATTTTTGTACGATTTTGCTTTTTCATGTCTTCTTTTTTGCTGGCCGCTTAGTATTTTCATTTCGTTCATATAAATGAATATAGGCAAAATACAAGGCAGCTATGGCTCGGCTCGATTTCGTTTGTCAAATTTCATAATTCATAAATTAAAGAAAACTCCACACAATTTGCTTAATATTCTTGAACCTTGCAAATAAAAAACATTGAACGAAAAAATCAAAGAAAGAAGAAAGTGTCTCTGATTTTTGTTTTTATTATGTCTTTCTTGTGTATTTATTTTCTTTGAATATTATACTCCCGCCCAATTTGTTTATGCAAACCCAAGCAAACCAACAGCAATATGTTACGCTGAATAAGTTGAACAGCCAACAATAATGTTGATGTACAGAATCAGTGTCGGATTCTAATCGTGTCTGAAGAGTCTCTCCGGCCATTTTTTTAAGAGAGAAATGTAACCTCTATATGAATAAGTTATCTCTGGTCTACACCATTTTTCTAAAAGAAATATCGTGGTTCCAGTCCCAATTCTTGCCTACATACATTGAAACCATCGGGTCCATCAAGGTTTCATTTCTTTTCATCAGAAAAAATTACCTTGCAATTAGACATGCCAATCGTATTAAAATTGCAAAAGCGAAATCTTTCAACAAGAAAATACCGAATTCCGTTGGTTTTTTATTGTCATATTTGAGTACTGAATGTTGCCCGATAGGCTTTAGAGCGGTATGACATCTTATCGGACTTGCCGTAAAATCCAGGGGCAGTTAATTTAATTAAATATTATATTTGGAGCGCCGGAACGCAATGTTCAGGGACAAATCGTTTAATTATATGTTAAACAATCGAGGAGTTCATATTACTCATTTCCGCAATTTTTTTTGGTTCTTTTTGTTCATAAAAAACAAGTTCACGTTGTTATTTTAGTGCGGTACAATTTCTCCAAAATACTAAGAATGTAATACAATTTCTTCTGATGCTTTCTTCATGACATCCCTCTGGAGAATAACAGGGGATAACAATGTATACATAATCTGTTCTTTCTTGTTGTCTATTCTTTTGAGAATAACACAATATTTGCCTGCATTTAAGTTGTGACTTGTTAAACAGATATTTTGACATTTACTACGTAGTTTTTGGTGAAGTAACATATGTTTTTTGGTCTCATTTAATAAAGAATTTCAACCTTTAAATTTTTTTTTCACAAAAGGCTTTTTTTCGAGAAATATATACAAACTTATTTCCAGCAGTTAAAAATAAAACGCCTGGCAATTTTCATATGCGGTTTACACGTAATTTTGGCACAGGGCTAATATATTGGAACTCAAATCGTCCAAAAGTGTTTTTTTTCTAGCATTGTCTATTTGAATTCATCAATCAATTTAAATTCTTGAAGGCATTCATTTCGAAGGACCCTGCCTTAACTGCAGTAGGCTACATGTAATTACAATTCGTTTAAACTCAAGTCCCACAAAATTAAATAAATCATGTGTAAATACACATGAAATTATATTTATAACTTTAAATATTGAAATATATAACTACAAATAAAATTAAAAATAGTGCAATAAAATGAAAGCTATTAATTTTTACATTTAATGACGGAGTTTGCTTACGCTTAATTGAAGTGTGTTCACTCCAAAGAACATGTTACAAATAATGCTGCCCTCCGTAAAATATTTACTTAAAAAAAACCGAAATAAAAATTAAAGTTATTTATTGCATTGTCAATGATCCACCATTTTACTTTTAAATATCGAGTAAAATAAGTTCCAAAAATGACAAGAACTCTTGTCAAAGAAACAAACAAGGGCGAGATTTTGTTATTGGATTTAATTTAGTTTTAAATACCTCTGTAAGTGCAGTTTATTTATTAGTATGTTGTGAAATAAGCTCCGGTCGTGTATTATTAGGAGCTTGCATTAATTTTCGCATCATTAATACTCTACATCTGTAGTAACAGTTTTGTTCGGTTTATGAAGTTGTTAATACACTACTTGCTGATCACACCATATATACAGTAAGACCTTATGACCACGAATATTCCGCTTCAGTGTCGATCCCTGGCTCTCCTGGGTTAACCCATAACCTTTTGCGCTTGGGATTGTTATAGTAGATCCACTTTTCATAGATCGTCCACAATACGCCACAGAAAACTCTTCTTTTTTTGGCTAGCAAGCAATGACCCTACGATGTTGAAGCGGTTTGAAGTTGATCCGCATTCAATTCGTATAGTAGCCATTTTCCTCCTTTTCGGAGCTTACCCTCGCATGTAAACGTCTGAAAACAGTTGATTCATGAATTGATAAGCTGTCTGCAAGTTGATTCAGAGTTTGAACCGAATCCCCGTCCAATAAGTCTTGCAGTTCATTATCCTCGCACTTTTTTGGTGCTCCAGGTCGTTCTCTATCATTGACATAAAAATCACCACTTTTTAATCGTTGAAACCAAAACCAACTATTGTTTCTAAAGTGTTTCTAAAAGTGTTTAATGAGCTTCGGCAGCAGATTTATTCAATTCAAGTAAAAGCAGTAATGAATGTCGAAAATGCAATTTTGAGCGTTCCATGATTAGCCAAATATACATTAAAGACTTTAATACTACTAAATGGAAAGCTGCCATTTTAGTGTCGAAAAATATCACAACCATCGAATTGGACAGCTGTATGCCGGCTGTTTACACTGATACTTCTAATTTTGACCATCAGATGTCACTGACCAGAATTAATGCAAACTCCAAATAAGTTAAATAATAAACATATTTGTCACTGTCAGATCTAGATATTACATGCAAAAATAAGACTTAAACTCTAGCAATCGAACTGAGGGTCTAACTTGCATACTTACACAATAAAAAAATTGTAATAATAGTAAAAAAATGTAACACAAGTTTTTTATAATGACACATTTGTATGATAAAAATAAAATAAAGATTATAATAATGACGTGTCTGTAGTAATACGCCGTTAATTCCGTCTTAGAGGAAGGTAGTGTGTATGTAGCCTTTCAATATACTCCGTGTTATGATGCTGGTGAGGTAGGACGCCAGCGGATGTGGGTGCGTCACAAGTCTTGTGTAATGTCGATAGCTGTATTAAAGGGCCGCCCGAAAATCTTCTGAGTGCCTTGTTTTTGCATGCCTGTACTCTTCTGGTGTTGTAGCGTAACGCCAAGCAGGTGCCACAGATATATGAGGCTCGTATTAGCTACGGATAGCTTAGAAGGGCGAAAGAGCCACTTCAGATTTTTCAGATTTTGGTATCAGCGCGCTATGTGGTGCACGCTATGTAAGACGTTTGTACAGGATCAGACCGATATATTGGATTTGATCAATCTGGGGAATGATTTTTGAGTTTTAGTTCACAACTGGACAGACGCCTTGCCTTAGTGTAAAGGTACAGTGCGCTGATTTGTCGGTGTTGATGGCAGTGTTTCAGCGCCTGGCACAGGACCGGAATCTCTCTAAGTAGCTGGACAATTTATCCGCAGCTTCGTTTAGTGGGGCAGAGTTGGAGATGATTGCTGTATCGTACGCGTAAGTAGCGTTAACCTACTGCTTATCTTTGGTTGCCGGCATATCAGACGTGTATAGGGAGTATAGGACCCGAGCTAGGACACTCCCTTGCCGGTCACTGGTTTTTATACCCCCGATGGTTGATGTTTTGGTACCGCCACAGAGAAGGTTGAGTTGAAACTCTTTGCCAGACAGGAGCTCTTTTATTTTCTGCAATAGTCCCTCGATCCAGATCTAAGGAGACTACGGAGCCATATTGTTTCGTTTCAAACGCAGTTAGTATGTACTGATCGACTAGATGCAGTTGATCTGGCGTGCCGTGCTGCGATCTAAATCCGAAGTGGTGACCAGGAAAAAACAAAATGCTAATTTTAATATTAGAGAAGAGGAAATACAACGAAAAACCAAACTTTGGTTTTTCTTTTTGATGTGAAAAATCGTTGGTTTCAGTAGGGTAACATTTTACATAGCGCAACGCTCGCATGTGATCACTGGGTAGCCTAATGGAAGTGTACTACAGCTGTCGTCCCAGAGTTCGTGGTTCAATTCACGCTGGGTGGCAAGAAAACAAATTTTCAATTTTCCCACGCTTGGCGGGTGATAAAAAGACGAGCGATTCATTCAGAAGCTCACATATTTTATTTTTCCTTTCTTTCTTATTTTCTTTTCTTTAATTTTTCTTTTATTTCCTTTTCTTTTATTTTACATCCGTATTTTTAGTTTGGATTTGCGGTGGTGATAGGTTCTTTATGTTTTGTTGCCGATCAATTCAAGTTTTGTTTCAAAGAAGTATACTCTAATATGAATATCGAATAATCAGATAGATCGCAACCTTTTTCATACTCAAAATGATTAGTTTGAAAACGAACTCAAGGTTTATTCAAAATAAAATCTACATTGAAAATAGTTGCTTGTGGAAGAATGATTGTATGAACGCAACATACAACTTTTTTAGTGTTTAGTCTGTAGGAACAGTTTTTCAATCATCGCATGCAGATCTCTCTTCTTAAATTACGTTAATGATACAAAACATGCTTCAGAAGATATAACGCAAATCCTTATCCTACAAAAACTCGGTAGTTAAAATGGCCTCGCTTAAAATAACCTCTTGAAACTCAACTGTGTATCGAAACACACTGACGTTTTATTGTTTTCGAAAACGCACCTCACAAAACTGTGGGCAAAGCACACGGTCAAATGCGTATACTCGTCAGAAGCACTACAAGTCGATACCATACTCGAATAATTATATACAAGCCACGTCGATTGTCATCGAAACCCTCAAGTGGAAACTTGACACTTTAAACAAACTTTCGATTTCCGAATCATGCTTCAATCAGTTCTTCGACAGCCTAGGATGTAAACATGTTGCAAATTTTATTGGTAAGCACCCCCATTGGTGCCCTCGACAATTAATTCAATTGTATTTATTCTCTTGAATAGCTTTTAAACTATTTATTATATCTTTAAAACTATTTATTTTAAAATCATAAAAAAAATATTTATTACTCTTTTATTTGATATATGACCCAACCTAATAGTTAGATTCGGAGAAAATTGGCTGTAAAAGTGGGAGAGACAGACACACGGGTTATCCTATAATGGTTCTGTCTTCACTCAAATGTACGGAATCCTAAAAAGATAACTATACCAACTTTTGTTTGGTTAATTCATTGGTTAGATAGATTGTGTTAAATATGGAAGCCAATAAGAGAGAAAAATCCAGCCTGAAGGCCTGTGTTGTTCTGGCTATAAAGGGTTTGCAATTTAGGATTAATTCTAAGCTACAATAAAAGTAATAATAATAATATATAATAAATAATAAAAATGCTCTATATTTTAGAACTTTTTTGATACAGCAAGGCGGCTAAAATTGTGAATGGCCTCCATACAATGTAAGCTAATTATTCGAAGTTTTGGTTTCGATGATTCCGTTCCGGAAATTTCGACGTGAAAGATGGCCCTCATTAAAAATTGCGATAAAATCGTGGAAATGATTAAAGCAGACTGTCATGTCACTTTAAGAAACGATTTTCATATATAGCACACGATACGAAAAATATGAGAAGTGAAAACGAGTGTTCACATAATGTCTTTCAAACTGTGTAACGTTATGTGATTCAAACTGTAAGACTGTGAGTAATAAAGACTCCGAGTGAAGGTAAGTGAGCGTAATGGAAAGTGTAATTAAAGGAGAATGAGCGTAAGGGAGAATGAGCGCAACCCGCGTGTATCAAAAATAAATTATATATCAAAAATTAATAATGCTGAAATTATCTAATTGCATAGGGTTTTTTTTAAACAATGTTAAATTTTTTTAAAAATAAAACGCAAGCGGCTTTTATGTTAAACAAAATTTTATTATCAACTGAAAGTACAATTGGGGGGAATAGAGGAAAGTAAAAATGGCATTTTTTACTTGATTGCATTCAACTTGGTGAATACCAGCATGATCCTTGTCCCTTCTCTTCTTAGGTCGACACAGTACCACCTAGCGGTTCCTCCTGGATTACTCTCTAACATTTGTTGGTGGCAAACTGAAGTGTGGGTTTCCTGAACCTTAAAATATGTTGTGGAGTAGGACTTGAGAGATACCCTAACGTTGGCGACCATAGCAAACGTAAAAAGGACAATGATTTGAGAGTATGTACTTGGAATGTAAGAACACTTTACAGACCTCCTTAGGCCCAAGGCTGACATTACTGCTATCCAGGAAATGCGATGCATAGGACAAGGTTGTATAAAGAAGAACTCCTTCGACATATACTACAGCTGCCATCCAGAACGGCATGAGTTTGGGTGTGAATTCGTTGTGGGTGCCAAACTAAGTCACCGTGTCTCTCACTTCACGCCAATAAACGAGAGACTGGCCACGATCCGAATCACTGTCGAATTCTTCAACATCAGCCTTATTTGTGCGCACGTCCCCACAGAGGAAAAGGACGATGGGACCAAAGAGGCCTTTTATGCTCAACCGTGTTTATAGCCGCTGCCCCTCCCAGCGGCCCTTGGCGATTTTAATGCCAAAGTAGGGCGAGAAGGTATTTTTGGTACTACCCTTGGACGGTTTAATATGATGAGACCACCTCGAGCAATTATCTATCCTATCCTGTGGTGATGCCACATTATGCGCCAACTACCGTGGTATTAGCCTTCTTCCAACCGCATACAAGATCTTTTTGAGCGTATTGTGTGAAAAACTGAAACCTCATGTCGCAGCGCTGATTAGACCTTATCAGTACGGTTTCCGACCTCATAAATCCACACTGCTCCAAATCCTGGAAAAGACCTATGACAACCAGATCGACACCTTGAAACCTTTTGTCGACTACAAAGCTGCTTTCGATAGCTCACGTCTAGACAAACATGATGGTGATCGGCCAAAGTTGGTCTTGCGGTAAATATGGGCAAGTATCAGTTTATGGTGTGGTCTAGCAGAGAATCAGCTGATACTCAGCTGAATGCAGGTAACTATGGCTTTGAGTCTGTAAAAGAATTTATATATCTTTGGTCCTATTTGCGTTGACGGTAACTACCGTATTCAATTGAACAACGAGGTGTATGAGCTATATGGAGACATTGATGTGGTCAGACGAATGAATGTGGTAGATATGGATGCGGAAACTCCAGCTCGCAAGGTATTCGATAAGGCAGCTGGTGGTCAGCGAAGGAGAGGAAGACCGCGACTACGTTGGCAGGACCAGACGACTGAAGCACTGGCAAATCTTGGTATTACTGGCGATGGCGCGCGCAAAATAGGGGCGCCTGGAGGCAAATTATTCATCAGGCAGAGACCCAATAGGGTTGTTATGGCCAACTAAGTAGAAGAAGGATATTACAAAGCCGTTCCATGCGTCACTAAAGTCTTGAAAGTTTTAAAGGAGCTCCTTTCAGTTACGATGTATAAATTGACTACAGTGATTACCAATGGATCTCCAAACTCAGTTTGACCACATTGTAAGGTATTGAAATTCAAAAGTGAAGTCGCTGGTTTGTTTAACGCAAATGGCAAAGTGAAATCTGCAAGTCTCTGTGTATGTCGAAATTTGTGATATACCAGTCAGCGTTTGTAATTTTACGTAGAATTTTCGATTGTTGTCTGTGTATTAATTGTAGATTTGATCTTTTCGCATATCAATGTTGTTCAATGAGACTTTCGATTTTTTGTTTAACAACCAGTGCAATTCATTTATTTTAAGTTTTATTCGGTTTCGAATTTTAAAAATATGGTATTTCAATGTCAGTTTGCTGTCAAGGTAGATTCCGAGGTACTTAGCTACGTTTCCGATTGTTATATCTCTTCCGTCAATTATTAGGTGGCCTGGTCTATATTTTGTTTTGGTAGTAAAAATTACTTGGACTGTTTTGCTGTTGTTAATTTTTATTCTCCATTTCCGAAACCACTCTAGGGTTTTATTTAGTTTTTTTTTGTACAGTGGATGTTGCTGCATTTATACTTTTATGGGCGGATAGAAGAATGGTGTCGTCTGCAAACGTAGCTATTATTGTAGAGTCCTGTGTTGGTTGAGGTAGGTCTGCTGTGAAAATAGTGTAAAGGACCGGGCTTAGTGTAGATTATCCGTTTTTATACTTAACATAAAAGTATCTGAATTCTATACAGCTTGACAGAAATTGAGTCATATTGGTTGGGAAAATCGAGTGGATCTTATGTATTAGGCCTTTGTGCCAAACTTTATCAAAGGCTTTCTCGAAATCTAGGAATAGTCCAATACAAAATTTGTTGTCATCTATATCGTTAAGTATTTTGTGGGTTACGCGGTGAATCTGTTGAATCGTAGAATGATTACGTCGGAATCCAAATTGGTGGTCGGGTATTATTTGATTACGTCTTAGAAGAACGAGAAGTCTCTCACGTAGAAGCTTTTCAAAAATTTTTGACAACACGGGTAGCTAGCTTATGGGTCTGTAGGAAGAAGCATTTTTGTAGTCTTTCCCAGGTTTAGGAATACCAATTATCTCGGCAACTTTCCATGCACTGGTTAAATGTCTTAGTCTTAATACCGCGTTAAATAGATTTCGTATGTAGTATAGTGCCTCCACAGGATATTCTTTCACTAATAGTCCGTTTATTTTGTCATAGCCAGGGGCTTTTTTATGTTTAATGTTGTATTTTATAGTTGCAATTATTTCTTTCGTAGAGATCTTCTTTAGTGCTACAGTTGAACGACCTCCGTTCAAAAGAGGCAGTGAGTCGTCAGTGGTAGTATCATTTTCCGCAAATACACTCTCGTAATAATTGGCTAATGTTGTAGCTTTCTCAAGGTCTGTTCTAGCCCATGTCCCGTCGTCCATTTTCAGTGGTGGTAGATAAATTGTTTTGTTTGTCATTTTTTAGTCGCTTTCCACAGAGAATAGTCTGAGCATCTTTTCGGGTTTAAGTTTTGGAGAGACTTTTCTAGTTGTTCTCGTTTTTGTTCGATTAAATATTTTTTCACTTCCTTGGTCGCTTTGATGGGGCTCTGATTGTTTGCCAAATTCTCTTGTTTTCTCTTTCTGTTGATAATCCGTCGGAGAGAAGGTGGAGTGAAAGCATTTCGCTCTGTGGTCGTATATTTAGGAGTCGACTGTAGTGAAGCTTTCTCGATTACATCATTGAAGAGAATCACTGTTGATTATATATCGCTATTAGTTGTAATTGAAATGTTTAGCGGCAGCGATCGCTTAATATAATCTCTGTAAGTTTCCCAGTCAGGGCGATGATTGTATATCTTGTTGATTTTACGTCCAGTTAATACGTTGTTTTGGTAGTCAAGTTGGATCGGAGTATGGTCTGAAGATAAATCTAGTCTTGATTTTATTGCGAGCTTTCGTATATCAATATTTTTAATTATATAAAAGTAGATGAGGTCAGGTATTTTTTTGTCAGTAGGCCAAAAGGTTGGTTTACCGGTGCTTAAGTGTGTTGCCTTTACTGTGTATATAGCCCTGAGTAGATCCTAACCTTTTTGTTTGACATTCTAGAGCCCCAAGCGGTGTTTTTTGCGTTAAAGTCTCCACCGACAATAAAGCGTGGTCCAAGTGTTTGCAGGAAGTCATTATATTGTGTCAAAGTGATTTTGTGTTTAGGTACACTGTAGGCAGCTGCTATAGTTAGAGGTCCCAAAGATTCCGTGATTTGTATATTAGTAGATTGTATGTGCTCTAAATGATAATTTTCGAGTTCTATATGTTTGAGTGTATTTTTAATAATTACCGCTGTGCCTTCATGGCCCGTTCCATCATGGTGATTTGTAGTATAAGTAACGTAGCCATTTATCTGAAAGTTATGTTTATGTTTTTCCTCATTCATAAAAAAAATCGCGTCAAACCTATACATGTTGCTTTTTCGCTATCATTCCCACAACAATATCAATGTAATCAAAATATATATATATATAATCACATCGAGCGACGGCAATCAAAACACCAAAAAAAAAAAAAAAGGTGACATACAGAGATTTCTTTCACGCTAATTCGCGCCAAGAATTCGCCTTCAGTAATTAGCAGAATGACGTTGCTACACAGCGGCCTGCGCTGCTACTTCGATGTTAATAGAAGAAAAGTAACATATTCTTATAGCTTCTACTTATTTGAAAAAAGCTCAAAAAGCTTTTGAGAGAAATGTAACCTCTAATACTCTTTGGATTATTCATTTATATAGAGGTTACATTTCTCTCAGAAGCTTTTTTCAAATAAGTAGAACCCAAGCGAATATATTACTTCTCTGCTATTAACATCGAAGTAGCAGCGCAGTCGCTGTTTAGCAACGTCATTCTGCTAACGCGCGCATTTTTTATTGACTTACTTGACCCCTTTGAAATTATCGTTCTTTGTTTTATTCATCAATATGCTCTTTACGCTTATTATACATTCAGTTGGCAAGAATAGATGTAAACAACAAATTTTTATGATGGCGTTCTTTCTTTTATTATACGAAAACATTGTATTGCAGCTCAAAGTAACCAGGCAAACAGAAATTTAAATACGGGTGCCTTTTGCGAAATCGAAGCAAGTGCTGTTCTCCGTCGGACTGTGTCTTGCTCAATTTTGCGTATTTGGCGTGAATTAGCATGAAAAGGAATTTCTGTGTATCACCTTTGTTTTGTTTGTTTTGATTGCCGTCACCCATTTTTATTTTGATTATATTGATATTGTTGTGGGAATGATAGCGAAAAAGGAACATGTATAGGTTTGACGTGTTTCTTTTATGAATTTTGTTATTGCAATTCCCACCACCTACTTGTATTGGTTTTGGTGGGACTTTGGTGGGAATAAATAATTATAATAATAACGAATAAATTATTCGTTCGGGCTGTTAGAAATAAAGAAATAAATAACTCAATAATTAAGTAAAATTGATTTAAAATGCATATTTTGCGTTAGGTATGTCCAAAAATCCAAGTTGAATACAGCTAATTCTACGTTGACTACCAGATAAACAGATAAAACAGCAAGCAACTGCAAGTGTCCCATGTGAAAACGATATCAAACCAGCTACCAGCTACCAGCGCTACTGCGAATACAGACAAACAATACATTTTGCGTGTTGTGAAGTGGGGCGCGTGCAGGAATAAAAATTCCTCTTTTTTGCTACGCTCACGCAACAACAAAGTCTAGACCATTTTATTTTCTTCATTGACGATCGAGGAAAGAACACAACACAAAGTAAAGGTGACGAAATTTGCTTTGCGCGATTGAGACTCGAACTTCGCGGACTGTTCGTAAATCTCGTACAGTACACTGCCAAATCTTGAATCACCATAATACATAACAAAAATTCTAATTATGGGGATATTCGAGTTATGGAAGACATATTATATTAATTTTTCACTATAAACGCACTCAATTCGAATCATGAAGATATTCGACTTATAAAAGTTTGACCTACGGAAATTCGACGATAGTTAAAAATTTCACTTGTGTTTCTCTGGCTGTTCAATAAATGTGAATTCACTGTACTTTCTGTTGAAATGGATTTTGATTTCTGCAACAACCGAAAATTGTCGAAGTCAAAAATCAAAACTTGCCATTGTGTGGGTGACCTTGTTGTGTAGGTGTGGTACGTGTATAGGATTGTGTTGGTTTTTATTGTCTCCCTTGCGTGCGAAATGTGCTAAGTTTGAGTGTGTATGAGTTGCTGTAATCGGGATTGCACCAACAAAGACGATGATAAGCCTATCGGGGTCTCTTGTTGGATGTGCTATAATATCTCCCACCTTAAGTGCGGTATGGCGGTACGGCTAAACCTACATCTGGGGGCATCAGGTGGTCTTGCCCAACCTGCTTCAAACGGTAGAGGGACTACTCAATGATATACTTCCGTATGCGAAATAAATGTCACAAATTATAGAAACTATTCACTGAGCTCACCTCAGAGGGGCACACATTTTTACGGAGTACTCTTTTGACTGAACTCCTATGGCTAATACAATGCCACTGCTGCCATTATCCCCTTACAATCTTGCGCCCACCACAACACAACTTATTTCTTTCTCTTCTCCTCTGCCCTCTTATTCTCATTCCTCTCGAACTTGTTCTACTTCTTCCCAACCTTTACCCACTGACTCTTATGTACTTTCTTCTATAATTACCCAATTTTCCCATCCCCCTCCAATTTCAGTAACTCTTCCTAACATTATCCTTTCTACTACTTTTTCATCTGTCGCTTTCAACTTTCCCTCCACTACTTGTTCGTCTTCCTCTATTCCCTGTCCTACTACTGTAACATCTGCTCCACCTTCTGCAAAAGCCTCTAGCTCCTCCTGTACTTTGTCTCCCCCTAATAGTTCTTCTGGATCCTCGTGAACATATTTTTATTTCTAGGTTGGATAAGGAGACAACCTGTGACGACGTTGCACGATATATATTATCAAAAGCACGCAACCTTTTGAATACAAAAATATTCTTAAGCTTAATTTTTCTAGACCTATAGAACCTTTTGAATACAAAAATATTCTTAAGCTTAATTTTTCTAGACCTATAGAAGGCTCTTCTTTCAAGCTTTCAGTTTATATGGAAGTATTTTTTGTATTTATCATTTGCGACGCTAGATTCTGGCCTGTCCATATGGTGGTACATGAGTTTATTCCTAGGAAAAAATTTGGGCCTTGCAGGTTACCTTACCAATCACTGCTTCAGCTTCATCTTCTACTTTTTCCAAAGCTCTAAAAAACGAACTCCACATTTTCAAAATGTTAGGCCGCCGAGTCTTGAGGTTTACAGGGGTCCAAAACGAAACACCCTGGTGTTCGTGCCGTATTTGTGAACACTACTTGTAGTGCGACTACAACAAGGAAGATCTAGGTCACAAAGCGTATCCACCGCTGGTGACAGCCTCTACAAGGTAGAATCGCTTGACAAAGATTTGTACCTGGAAATTATGCGTGATCTCAACCTCACCGGGTCAGCTCACGTGATGGCTAGCACGGTTAACAGATGCATCAAGGAGGCCTGTGATCCATCTATGATTAAGAGGAAGTCATGGCACTGGCATTAAAAACCCGTCCATTGGTGGAATAATGAGATATCAACTCTGCGCAACGAATGTGTTGCTGCAAAAAGACTATACTCCAGGGCCACTGGCACCACCAGATGTGAGGATCTCTGGATAAACCACAAATAAAAGCGCAGAGGTCTCCAAAAAGACATCAACAAGAGCAAGCGCATATTCTTTTTAGAGCTAGGCAATGAAACAGAAAACCAGCCCTGGGGACTGGCATAAACCGAGAGGGACGATGACGCCCATGAATCCACAGCATCTGGAATCGGTCGTCAAACCACTCTTTCCCCAGCATAGCATTGTTGACCAGCGGCATACCCAAACAGTTGGCGATATCAACCAAGTGACAGTAGATGAGCTAGACATAGCCGGCAAGCTAAACAACCGCAAAGCGCCTGGGCCTGACAGAGTGTCAAACAGAGCCCTTAAGTTAGCAATGAAAACTCATCCATACGTATTTGCGTCCTTATAACTCCTGCTTAAGCGATTGGCATTTTCCTAAAGCCTGGAAGAAGCAGCGTCTAGTACTCCTTATTGTGCTATTATATCTCAAGGCGATATTCTCGAGCTATTTTGGTCAAAGCTGGAGAAAAACATCTCGTCCTCGAAAGATTTAGTGATCCCGACGTGATCGGAGCTTTGCGCGGTTTCGTGTCGCATTATGTTAATTGCATACAACTGTGAAGAAATGCCATTGATTTGGGTGTTTCAGCAGGACAATAATTCTAAACACACAAGTAAAATGTCTAAGCAGTGGTTCCAGGCCAACGAAATGAATGGCTTGCACAGACGCCAGATCTCAACCCAATTGAGAATCTGTGGTGCGACGTGAAGAATGGAGTTACCAAACGTCGACCAATGGATGTTGCATAGCTTTGGGAATCAGTTAGAGATGTTTGGAGCCCAATTCCTCCTGAAAAGTGTCAAAATCTTGTGGATTCGATGCCAAAGCGATGTGCTCCAGTTATAGCAAACAGAGGATATGCTACCAAATACTAACTTTAGTGTAATAGTCGTAATTTAAGTTATTTTAAATAAATCTGTATTGTTTCGATTGGTTTGGACAGGTAGGAGACCTGCAGAAGAAACACTACTATTATTTTGATCGGCCAAATTAATTAAACTTTGAGAAAGTACTTTTTTTTTTATTAATAGATGATCTAAAGTTGTTGTTATTTCTTTATGATTTTCTTGTAAACATACTGTGATTAATAAAAAAAATTATTATGAGTGCATTAAAAGACCAATTCATTAATTTTTGGACCAACATTTTTTGGATAAGCACTACTATTATTTTGCTCGCAGCTGTAGGTACTGTTGCTTTTGGCCTTGCATATTAAAACGTCTCAATTCACTTTCATTAGGGAGTACCGTCCTTCATTTGACTTTAATATAGGGTTGTGTGGTGAAATAACCAGTGAACAATGAGTGAGCTTTAGAATAGCACCGAAGCCTTCAGCTACAAACATCATATCATAAAGCAGTTATTGGCGGTCAACGATCTCCTCACGCCGGACCAACTTGTCAAATTTGATGAGGCATATATTCAAGTCCGCATAGACATGGTTGAGCGCTTAAAGAACGAGTTCGATGCGGAAACCACAAATGTCGAAAAGCTTGATCTGTCTTAGCTGACAAGCGCGGAGCGGGACAGTTTCATGGTGCTGTACCATGATGTGAAGACAAAGCTGGTCCTCGAATTAAGTATGCAGCGTAGGTACGCCGCCGTCAGTTCCACTACAATTCTCCACTTCACCGACGATCAAAGTCCATCATCTGTTAAGCGCGCCGATCTCGGCTTCCTGACTTGCAACTACCACGATTCGCAGGTTCCACATGGACTGGTAGGATTTTTATGCCATTTTTAAAACCGTGGCCAATAATGACCAGGAGCTGAGTAAGGTTGAAAAATATCAGCACAATTCGATCCCTAGAACTAACCGATTATGACAAAGCGTTGGAATTGCTTACAAACCGTTATGACAACTTTCAGGCACACGTACGAGCTTGCGTGAGCTAAGCGACAAAATGAACTCACACTTACGACCATTAATTACAGTAGCAACAGTTGATGAGATCGCAGATGGGCTGCTGATACACCTAATATTGGGCAAGTTGGACCAATCAACTCATGAAAAATGGGAGGAGGCTCTTCAATTTGGAATGCTGCCCAAATGGGACGATATGGCCTCATTTCAGGAAAAAAGATGTCGCATGCTCGAAAATATGGAAAGCGCCACGGTAAACAAAGCACCGGGCCACCAGGTAGGAAATCAATTTAATAAACCTAAGCGATGCACTCTTGTTACATCTGCTAATCAACCATCACCAGTATGTGTTTTTTGTGATGCTCAAGAGATATTAATCCTCTGCATAAAATGTCTTCAAAAAGGTCAGAGCTTGCAACAATGTAAAGCTGGGCACTGCAAGCATTGCCGCTCAAGGTATCATTCGTCGCTTCACATTGATTCAAGTGCGCCTAATCTCGTCTCACCTGCGCTCGATGCGATGGCCTCAAGCACAGCTTAAATACAATCCTCATCAGCGCTCATCTCAAAAATGAGCCTCTACCTAGAGTCTCAAAGGCCGATTACTTGTTGTATGCGACGGCCATAGTTTATGTCAAGAGCCGCTCAGGGCTCTATTTACCATGTTGAGCATTGCTCGACTCTACCTCGCAGCTGAATTTCATTACCTCCAGTCTTGCAAGTAAGCTTCAATTGAAACCTCAATATACCAGTATTTCGTATTGCGGCTTCCCGCCTACCAGCTCTAATGAGGACAGCATTTGCGAACGCCTCTTCAAGCAAACCTGCACCCGACTCGACTCCGGGCAGTATTCCGTTCGTCTACCAATGAAAACAAGCCCACAGGAACTGGGTGATTCCTATCACTGCGCCCTTCGTCGCCTCTAGGCCCTGGAGTAAAGCTGAGAAGAAATTCTACCTTGGAGACTCAGTATGCAGATTTTCTAAAAGAATACCTCGACCTTGGAATTATGTCGTTGGCTTCCAAGCAAGTCAGCACACCACAATATGATTTGCCGCACCACCGCGTGGAAAAGCTCGACAGTACGATTACGAAATTTCGGTCGATCCCTCATTGACTTATTGCTTGCTGGTCCTTCCATACAACCTAAAATATTCATTACTCTCCTTCGCTTACGTTTCTTCAAGGTTGCTTTGTGTGGCGACATCTGTAAGATGTATCAAAATCAATCGATTTTGTGGCGCAACAACCACGAGGGATAGGTGCAAGTTAATACGCTTAATACTGTGATATACGGCACTAAGCCAACCGCATATCTTGCCATCAGGGCTATGCACCAGTTGTCGTACGATGCAGATGCTCCCGCGCGAGTTATATGAGTGTTAACTCATATTCAAACCACCCACGCTTTACAAAATAGCAACGGCAGAATTAGGCGATGCAAAAGACAACAACAAGAAACAACGGGAGCATCAGGCGATGTTCAACACATCAGCCACCCCATCATAAAAGCCAACAACAAAACAGGAACGGTAGAATCAGGCGATGCAAAGGACAACTGTTGTAAAGAGAGTTTTCGTTAGAGTTTAAATTAGAAAGTAAGTTTAGTTCTAAGACCGAATTGGACGAATAAAGATTTGAAATTGTGCTCAACAATTATAAATTAAAAAAGGTGTTTTATATACTTCTTGATTCGCAAGTGCACTGTCAAGTCGACTAGTCGTCTCCTTTCGCTTTCCGAATTTAACAACACAAAAAACTAAATCAAGAGACAAGATAATCAATTGTTCTTATCTCAAAATGCCTGTTGAACGCAGTCCCCCGACTGCGGGCAGCACGCAAAAACAAAATCATCCATCAAGGAACAGCATGAGCGTACCCCAAGCTCAAACAGCTGTCCGCATAAGTAACAACAACGAATACCTTGGCACATCAACAAGCGGTTCAAACAACAGCATCAACATCAGTGACTCACACCAAGCCTCACTTCCCGTTAATTTCGAGAGAGCGCGTTCTTGCTCTCCCGCAATACATCAAACAGCTACACACTCCCAAAGAGAAAACAATAACGGATCATCAATCCAAACAAACGCAGCCTCTCGCTCTACCACTCAACTAACTGTCAGCTGTTCCATGGCAGCAGGTAATATGCAGCCTCTGCCGTGGAGTGCACAATGCGCTTCACCAACGACGCCACTCTCCTCGTTCCAACCAACAACAACAACAACCACCACAACGCAGACATCAGCTGCTAACTCACTAATTACAACAACCACCACGTCATCTTTCTCAGCTACAATGCCAATTTGCTCCCTCTCTTCGGCAACAACATTGATCAGAGAAAAGACATCAAACACGCAAGTACAAACTTCAACCAATCAAAACCCACAAGAGTCAAAAATAAAACGCAACCGTAGTAAGCTCTCTCCCAACAACACTTCCGAACAAAATAGCAATAGTAAAAAAAGTAGGACAAAAACTCAAACACAAACGACAACACAAACAACACTCCAAAAGTACTGGCTGAGCGCGCCTAACACTAATAACAGGTTCGAACTCCTCTCACAAGACGAAACGGCTGAAGACGGCAGTGGTACAGAAGCAAATTCTAATGCGCCAAATCAACCTCGACCACCTACTAAAATACACAAGCCACCACCAATATACGCACAGGACGTAGAACAAATTAACGTACTAAACAAAGCTCTGAAAAACATAATACAACAAAACTACATTTTAAAAACACTTAAAAACAACGAAGTATGCGTACAGACAAATGACTCGTCGAACTACTCGGCGGTGGTTAAGATGCTCAGGGAAAACAAAACTAAATACTACACCTTTAAGCCGAAAGAGGAGCGGGGATTCAAAACAGTACTTAGGAATATGCACTACGCCACTGACCTTGACGAACTTAAGAACGAGCTATCGGAACTAGGCCACGACGTTATTAATATACACAACGTACAACAAAAACTGACAAAGAAACCACTGCCGCTATTTTTCATTGAACTAAAAGCCAAAGCAAATAATAGAGAAATCTTTAATATTACAACACTCCTATGTACCAAAGTCATATTTGAGCCACCACACCACAAACGCACGGTAGCTCAGTGCTCAAACTGCCAAAAATATGGTCATACACGAAATTTCTGCACCAAAGACCCGATTTGCGTGAAATGCGCTGGCAAGCACAAAACTATTGACTGCAAACTAATAAGTGCAGATCAAATTAAATGCGCTCTTTGTGGCGGCTCACACACAGCCAACTATAAGGGATGTGACGTATACAAACATCTAAAAATTAAAAGATTTCCCTCACTAAAAGAGAAAGACGATAAAAAAGATGACCATCAGGTAGTAGAACAGACATCAAACAAAGTCAAAATTGGAATAACGTACGCCCAAACAGCAGCCAGTAACCGTAGAAACCCCACAAATCAGTTACAACCTCAACAAAAAGATGAGGAACACAACAAAAACGAAAGCAACAAAAACGAATCCAACAAAAACGAGACTAGTGAAAACACAGAAAAAAAGACTGAATTTTCAAAAGATTTAGCGGAAATAAAAGATATAATAAAACAACTAGCGCAACAAATGAGTAATATGATTAACATCATAACAGTACTATTGACAAAACTAGACAACAAGAATAGACACTAAAATAAAAATTTTAACTTGGAATGCAAACGGATTAAAAAATCACCTGAATGAATTACAGCTTTTCCTACACAACAACTACATTGACATTGCTCTGATATCGGAAACACCTATACAAGTAGCCAGCACATGAACATAAGTGGATACAAGATGTACCACACATGCCATCCCGACGGTACAGGACAGGGTGGAACTGCTATCATTATTAAACAAAACATTAAACATAACGTACTGCTTCCATTCCAAGAAACCTATATCCAGACGACAAGCATACAAATCTTCGACTCATCCGGACCACTAAGAATAACAGCCGTGTACAGCCCACCAAAGCACAATATCTCGCAGTCGCAATACCTTGACTTCTTAAAAACTCTCGGACACCGTTTTATAGCTGCAGGCGACTACAATGCGAAGCATACAGACTGGGGCTCCAGAATATCAAACAAAAAAGGTAAAAACCTACAGGGTGCACTGCTGTTAGCAAAAGCTAAACATCTTAGTACTGGCGAACCCACGTATTGGCCAACAGACAAAAATAAAAAGCCAGACCTCATTGACTTTTATATACTCAAAGACATAGACTTAAATAAATGTGTCATAACATCAAGACTGGAACTATCGTCAGACCATACACCTATACTACTCGAACTTAATTCAACTGAAGTGAACACAACCAAGTCCAAACTATGGCACAACAACAAAACTGACTGGGATACCTATCGAGACTACATTAACACAAACTTAAATACAAGCATTCCACTGAGATCACCCGACAACGTAGAATCAGCTATAGTCCAACTAAACGATACCATTGAGAAGGCAGTATTGCAAGCAACTCCGGACAAGATAATACACCATGCAAAGCGATACACACCCCCTGCGCTTCGCAAATTGATATGCACAAAACGAAAACTAAAAAAAGCATGGACCATTTGCAGATCCCCCGATGCGACAAATAAATATAACAAGGCAACTAAAGAAATTAAAAAATATCTCCAAAATCAGAAAAATTATGAAATCACGAAGTATTTACAGAGGCTAACTCCGACAAGCTTTACCGACTACTCCCTGTGGAAAGCTACAAAAAAACTGACAAATAAAACAATACACCAGGCACCTATAAAAATGGACAATGGATCATGGGCAGTAACGAACCTATACAAGGCGACAGTTCTAGCGAATTATTATGAAAAAATATTTGCTGATGAAACTATCAACGAAGATGACTGTCATATAAACCCGACAGTCACTCCCCAGCCAACTCGCCTAAAAAAAATATGCACAAATGAAATACTCAAATGTATACAGCACGACATAAAGCCCAAAAAAGCAGCCGGGTATGACAAAATTGACGGAAAACTTTTAAGGGAGCTACCACTTCAAGCAGTGGTATACATACGCAATATTTTCAACGCGATAATTCGACTAAATTACTTTCCTAAAGTATGGAAAGTGTCTGAAGTCATTGCAATTCCAAAACCTGGTAAAGACGTATATAATCCAGCATCATATAGACCAATTAGCTTACTTCCACTGCTGTCAAGAATATTCGAGAAGCTCCTGTGCCAGCGACTGTTACCTATTATAGAACGCAAACATATAATACCTGACCACCAATTTGGCTTTCGACGAAAACACTCGACCATACAACAAATCCATCGTGTGACTCATAAAATTTTAAACGATCTTGACAACAAAAAGTTCTGTATAGGAGTTTTTCTAGATGTAGAAAAGGCATTCGACAAAGTTTGGCACAAAGGACTAATCAGAAAATTGCGCAATATATTCCCGCATAACGTACTACAGATATTAGTACACTATATCACAGAAAGACATTTTTTCGTTAAGTACTCAGAT
>JAWNKX010001003.1:0-67361 GCA_035041755.1 Cacoxenus indagator | reverse complement strand
ATTATTTGCTTTGGCGTTTAGTTCAATGAAAAATAGCGGCAGTGGTTTCTTTGTCAGTTTTTGTTGTACGTTGTGTATATTAATAACGTCGTGGCCTAGTTCCGATAGCTCGTTCTTAAGTTCGTCAATGTCAGTGGCGTAGTGCATATTCCTAAGTACTGTTTTGAATCCCCGCTCCTCTTTCGGGTTAAAGGTGTAGTATTTAGTTTTGTTTTCCCTGAGCATCTTAACCACCGCCGAGTAGTTCGACGAGTCATTTGTCTGTACGCATACTTCGTTGTTTTTAAGTGTTTTTAAAATGTAGTTTTGTTGTATTATGTTTTTCAGAGCTTTGTTTAGTACGTTAATTTGTTCTACGTCCTGTACGTATATTGGTGGTGGCTTGTGTATTTTAGTAGGTGGTCGAGGTTGATTTGGCGCATTAGAATTTGCTTCTGTACCACTGCCGTCTTCAGCCGTTTCGTCTTGTGAGAGGAGTTCGAACCTGTTATTAGTGTTAGGCGCGCTCAACCAGTACTTTTGGAGTGTTGTTTGTGTTGTCGTTTGTGTTTGAGTTTTTGTCCTACTTTTTTTACTATTGCTATTTTGTTCGGAAGTGTTGTTGGGAGAGAGCTTACTACGGTTGCGTTTTATTTTTGACTCTTGTGGGTTTTGATTGGTTGAAGTTTGTACTTGCGTGTTTGATGTCTTTTCTCTGATCAATGTTGTTGCCGAAGAGAGGGAGCAAATTGGCATTGTAGCTGAGAAAGATGACGTGGTGTTTGTTGTAATTAGTGAGATAGCAGCTGATGTCTGCGTTGTGGTTGTTGTTGTTGTTGTTGGTTGGAACGAGGAGAGTGGCGTCGTTGGTGTAGCGCATTGTGCACTCCACGGCAGAGGCTGCATATTACCTGCTGCCATGGAACAGCTGACAGTTAGTTGAGTGGTAGAGCGAGAGGCTGCGTTTGTTTGGATTGATGATCCGTTATTGTTTTCTCTTTGGGAGTGTGTAGCTGTTTGATGTATTGCGGGAGAGCAAGAACGCGCTCTCTCGAAATTAACGGGAAGTGAGGCTTGGTGTGAGTCACTGATGTTGATGCTGTTGTTTGAACCGCTTGTTGATGTGCCAAGGTGTTCGTTGTTGTTACTTATGCGGACAGCTGTTTGAGCGTGGGGTACGCTCATGCTGTTCCTTGATGGATGATTTTGTTTTTGCGTGCTGCCCGCAGTCGGGGGACTGCGTTCAACAGGCATTTTGAGATAAGAACAATTGATTATCTTGTCTCTTGATTTAGTTTTTTGTGTTGATAAATTCGGAAAGCGAAAGGAGACGACTAGTCGACTTGACAGTGCACTTGCGAATGAACAACACATTTTGGCGCTTATCTATAGCGATTCCGAACTGGACGATTTATACGAGTTCATACATTTAAGATCTTGTTTAAGCGACCATTAGTCACTTAAACAATTAAACATCACTTAGTACCATTGAATGTCTTGAGTTAACTGGGAACAATTACAAGAAAGCAATTATGCTTCTTAAAGGTAAGTTTGAAAATAGGGCAATCATTTTCCAATCTCATGTTTGTGAGCTGTTCTAACTTAAGCTAGTTAACCAGCCGGAGCCAGATTCGCTGCGCTCCTTGGTGGATCATGTGCATTCACAACTAGCTGCATTGAAATCATTGAGTAGTGACGAAGAGGTATTGGAAGCGATTATTTTTCATTTGCTTCATGTCAAACTGGACATTGGAACCCAAGATAAGTGAGTTAACGAATGGGATGGAACTACATTGCCATCTTAGATTCAGCTTTCGAAATTTTTAGCTATTCCTCACACGAACTTATCCAATCGAGAATTGAGACGTTGTACTGCCCAGAAGGGCGCAAGGGCTGGAGAGCGAAATGAAGGATAAAATTTAGCGGCCACTGCTTTTAGTAAGAATACCATTGGGTGATACCTGTGCTGTTATTGTGTCTAGTTTGTTTTAGCAAACGTCACAGTACGCGAGATTTTTCAGTTGCCCATTACAGTGTCTGCAACAAACACCATCATATCTTATTGCATGGGTATCTTATGTCCGGTCTTTGGCGACCGGAGTATAAAAGAATGTTATGATCGAGTCGCCAAGGGAAAGTCAATGGATGATTCATCGTAGCGCACTACTAACAAAGCAGTGCCAAAATTTAATAGCAACCGCAGTGGTTTAGGTAAAGGACCATTTGGGGCAATTTCGCGAGTGTAGATGCGTACTGGATTCGGGAAGTCAACTAAATTTCGTGACTGATAGGTTAGCCCATCAATTAAACTTGAATATTAAAAAAGAAGACTTCATTATTTGTGGGATTGGAAATGCGAAGTCGGAAATTGTAGGGCAAGCTGAAGCCAAATTCAAGTCTCGTTTAGCCAGCTTTTCGGCAGTATGAAAATTTTGTATACTACCAGAAATAACTCAATATGAACCAATTATAAAATGGGAAGATAGGCACCTACAAATATCAAAAGGAGTTCTAGCTGAACCCAAATTCTACAGTAAAGGAAAGATAGATATAGGAGATTATAGGAGATGACTTATTTTTCAAGCTCGTAGCAGCAGGGAAAATAACGCTTGATAAGGATGGTCCGCTATTGCAAAAGTCCCTGATAGGCTGGATAGTAGTGGGCGAATGCAAGTACCGTCATAATGTGTCGCTTTTGGTATCGCAGCCATCAAAGAATGGGGATGAGCATGAGTTGCTGGCATTAGTACGAGTGTGCGAAAGTGTGGGAGTGTGAGAAAGCGACAATAACGTCGAAAGCGTATACCTTGGACTAGAAGAATTGTGAAACCAAGTTCCTGAAGGACGTTAAGCGCACCTTCTCGGGACGATATGGAGTCTGCCGTTCAGGTAACCAATGGGTGAGTTAGGTGACTCCTATCAAAGTGCCTTGCGTAGGTTTCTAAATTTGGAAAAGAGACTTAACAGGAACAACTTGTTCAAGGATCAATATGTAGAGTTCATAGATAGCTATAGAGATCTGGGTCATTTAGAAGTACTGGTGTCGAAGTGTAAGGAGGAAATAAAATATTTTATTCCTTATCATACAGGGATACGGCCTGATAGCGCCACGATTAAGTTAAGAGTAATTTTCTATGCGTCGTGTAAGTCAAGCAATGGGGTGTCGTTGACCGACTTTATGCTGGTTGGGCCAACTCTGCAACCCACCTTGTTTGAGCTGTTAACAAAGGTTTCGCGTTTATAGGTATGCCTCCACGGCCGACAATACAAAAATGTATTGGCAGATCTTGCTTACGGAGGATCATTGCACCGACCCATTGAAATTTAGAGCCTGCGAACGGTAATGTACGGAACCAGTTCGGTCCCGTATTTGGCAGTTCGTTGTTTGGAGCATTAAGCAGAGTCATTAGCTCAGAAACACCCATTGGGAAGTGAGGCTGTGCGTAAGAACTTCTACATGGATGACATGTTGGGCGGGGCAAGTTCGATAGAACAACTCTATGAGCTAAAGGCACAAATTACAGCGCTTTTAGGTGAGGGCAATTTTGAACTCAATAACTGTTCGAGCTATCCAGATGATCTAGAAAACTCAGATGTAGTTGGAAATTTACTAATAGATAAAGGAAAGTGCTCTAAGACTTTAAGAATTTGTTGGGATTCCAAGGAGGATTTTTTCCAGATCTAGTGTGAGACGACATCCTGTACTCAGATAACAAAGCGGTCAGTGTTACCAGAATTATTGTAGTTGTTAGACCCGATTGGTTGGCTAAACCCCGTTGTCGTGCTTAGGAAAATTTATATGCAGCAGCTTTAAAGAGTTACCTTCCGACCTTCAAGACCAGTGGAAGAAGTTTAGAGAGGATCTGAATTTTATGAAGGAATATAAAATACCTAGAGCAGTCGTTCCTCTGACTGAAATTTGTTGTTTGGATCCCGTGGGATTTTCTGATGCGTCCATTACAGCGTACAAATGCGTTGTTTATTCTAGATTAACTGGCCAGTCAGCGGCAGTTCAAGTTAATGTTGGTTGATGGTTGCTGGCAAGTCAAAGGTAGCGCAAGTGAAGGTCACATCATTGCCCAGGTTTTAGTCAAATGGTGCGTTGTTGCTGGTGAAGTAATTGGAGAAAATTCTCTCGTGTTTGCAGATAGCGGTAAATAAAAAACACTACTTTACAGATTCCACAATAGTAATAAATTGGCTGTCTGCACATTCTAACCGTTGAACTACCTTGGTAGCGAATCGTGTGAGTAAAATTCAGGAGTTGTAGCAAGTATCAGAATGGTTCAAGATTGACTCTAATTTGCAGTGGGCTAGGATTCGAATCGCTGGTGATTCGACAATGATTCGTATCACTTTCTACAACAACCACAAGGAAAAGTGACGCCATTCAGGGGTTGTTGTTGTAGAGTGGGATCCGAATCACTGCGAATCCATAAATGGATTCGACAACGATTCTAAACAGGGCTGCCGATCTATGACAGTGTTGCAAGATTTTTGGTTGGAAAACGCCATTCCCAACAATCTTCTTCTTGTTTTTGTGAGCCAAAACAATACACAGCTGATCATGCCACAAAATATCTATCATATCATTAAGTCTATTATAGAAATTAATTAACATGCAGGAGTAAAAGCATTATGTGTCTTCGTGCGACAGAAGTTTTGGATTACCAATTGCAGGGGCTTGGCTCGCAGAGCAGTCAGGAATTGTGTGGCTTGTTTCCGGCAAAAACCGCTTCTAGCCAAACAGTTTATTAGAGATTTGCCAGCGGCGTGAGTGTGTCCTGATGTGCATCTTTTCAGCTGTGCCAGAGTGGACTTCGCTGGCACCATCATGATGCCAGCGTGGCCGTCTTCCGGTAAAGGTATATCTTTGCGTGTTGGTATGCTTTTCCATGAAGGCCCGCCATTTGGATTGCGTTCATTGCGGCACTGAAGCGATTTTTTGCGAGGAGAGGATAGTCCATGGACATATTCTGTGATAACGCCACAAATTTCGTTAGCGCACCTCAAGAATTGAAGGCGGCAGCGGAGCAATTGTTATCGGAAGGAGCAACAAACTCGATCGTCGATGAGTGCAGCAGTCGCGGGGTGCATTTTCATTTTATTCCGCCCCGTTCGCCGCACTTTGGTGGACTCTGGGAGAGTGCAGTTAAGGTAGGAAAGAGACTGTTATTGAATTGCCTAAATGGAACAGCGCTAAACAAAGAGGACATGATGACAGCGGTGCCTCAAATGGATGCTGTCCAGAATTCGAGAACACTGTGCCCTCTATCGCCGGATGCGAGTGAGTATGAAGCGCTGACTCCAGATCACTTTTTAGTTGGCTGACCCTAAACTCGTTACCTGAACCATTCAACGACAACGACGCCAAACTCTCCATAGCAAATCGGTGGAAGCGTGTACTTGTACAAAATTGCTTTTGGCGTGGATGGTCAAATGAATATTTGATGTTACTGCAGAGACGGGCCATATGGTTGACGCCCCAGTCCACGATTCAAGAAGGGAAGCTCGTGCTAATTGCTCAGGACAACACTCCGAATGGTTGGTGTCGTCTTGGGAGAGTGACTGAAACTCATCCAGGAGCCGATGGAATAGTACGAGTTGTAACGATCCGTACTTCTACTGGGACAGTAAGGCGCAACGTTCACAAGCTATGCCCACTGCCCACCGAAGAACAATCGTGAAGGAAGTTTTGCTTTGGGAGGTCCTTTCAATGTGGGGAGCATGTTACCGCCGTTTTGTACTATATGTTATAAAATTATTTTGAATTTACAACCCACCCTAAATGAGCATGGTGTAATTGCAACTGAGTAAACCCTCTCTCATTTGAGCCTTTTTCTCGCTCTCTCTCTCTTTGAGGGAGAATTGAAATGTGCAGCCTTAAGCTTAGTTTTAACTAGTTAATAAGTCACTCTAAGAACAAAAGTGAAGCAGCGCGGTACATTTATTGGCGCATTACCGAGCCAAATTGGAGCTGGCTGCTATAAGGCTTTTAGACTCAACATCCAGGAATACAAAGTTTGATAGTTTTATAAAAAAAATCGGACATATTTAGAATGATATTCAAATCCAAGGTGTGCTGATATGCATCCTCAGGAGTGGTAAGAAGATGACTTCTGAACAAGAAGACATCATCAATACTGTCGGTAAAGACTAGACCTAAAATTCGGTTTTTGCAATTTTTTACATAGTGTAGCATATATGTGCCCCGAATGTTTTTCAGTGTATTCAAACACAAACGAAACAACATGGAATATGCCTAATCAACACATTCACACAATGTTGAACGTCAAATAAGTAATACACAGAACAGTCATTTGATGCATTTCACATGAAACAAAGCTGACCACTTGAAAATTTTTTAGAAGCATTCGTGCATCTGCATAAGACATACACCTACACATACACATACACATACACTCTTTAAACATAAGCATAGACTATATAAAGACCGACTTTAAACATAAGAAGTACAGTTGTAACCCAGAACCCAAACAATAAAGTTTCATTTGTCGCTTGTTATCAAGCGCTACAAACAAATAAAAATCATTTTAATATTACATGGTGATCCTACCGGTTTGCTTTTCTAAAGCTATGAGGCAGACACCCTTATAAATAAAAATAAATTCTGGAGAAGAGTGCCTTATTTAACGGCACCAACATCCCGACAAAATTAAACAAAGTATTTTTTTACAATAATTTTTACAATTTGTTTAAATCCAAATAAAATATATAGAAGTAAAAATGGAGACAGACACTTACAACATATATTACCCCAGAGTGACAATTGGAAATTTTCTCAAGGTACACGATATGTTCCGAGAAAAAAAAACACAACGATTTGCTTACCATGAACACATCCACAGAGAAAGCGGTAATTACAAAATATTTAATAAATAGTAATATTTAATAAATAATGGCGCCGATGTTGATAACAGCAAACGAAGAAGAACAGAGAAGACCGATGGAAACAACATTTACGTAAGCCTATCTAACTAAACATAATATTAACTAAATTTTGTAACTCAAAAAAACGCTTAAAAAAGGGTTATTGAGACGTAATCGGGGGGCGATTTTGCCCTACGACCTCTAAGAAAAAAAAAATTTTATATTAACAATCAATTTTAAAAGACAATGCTTGCCAACCCGGCAAAACACAAAAAAAAATTTTATCTAAATAAAGACACTACTCGACAAATACCAATTATTTAACAACAAAATAATAAATAATTAGGTCCCTTAGGTAAATTCAAATGGTAGAATAGAACAATACACCTAGAAACTTTAAGTTCCACAATGCCTCAGTCACCAATAGAATTCTTAAAACTAGCTCAAAATTCTTAATTGAATTTGACGGTTCACCAGAAAACCTCCAAGGATATATTTCCGCACTAAGAGTAGTCAAAAGTGTCAATGAAAACAATGACTCGGTGGCCATTGACCTCATAAAATCCAAACTGAAGGGAAACGCTATAAACTTGTTCACAGATCAAGAAAAGAGTATAGCACAGATAATAAACAAACTAAAAACTTCAGTACAGGGTGAATCTGTTTATCTTATCACCGCAAAGATAATGAAAATCAAACAGCACTCAAATTGAGCCAGTGCATATGCAAAACAAATAGAAGATCTAACAAAAAGACTTCCAAGCGCATACTTACATGATGGTCAGTCCCCCCACCACGCCAACAATATTTGACTAAAACTGCTTAACACAAAATATCAGTAACAAAAGAGCGAAATTAATAATGGAGGTAGGCACATTCACAAACATGAATGAAGCCTTGACTAAGTTTGTGAACTGTTGCACAGAGAACTAACAGGCTAACATCCTATATTTCTGAGGTAACCGTTGTAGAAACTACCAAAATGGTAATAACTATAATAACAATAGTTATTAAAATCAAAGTAACAGTGCATACGAAAACACACGCGCTCAATACCGTGGACGTGGCCGTGGTAGATACCAAAGAGGAGGTTATAATCAAGAAGGTGCCACTCGAAAAAACGGCGCAGTACATCTAACGCAACAGGCTGTAAACACCCAAGCCTCAGGTACTCAATAAAAGAAAACTGGGACAGTAAAATCTATAAAATCCATTTGAACATTACCAATTACATCTCGTCTGAGTCTTCACTCAATGACAAAGTGTCAACTTTTTTTATTGACACGGGTGCGGACATTTCATTATTAAAAATAGGACAAATACAAAACGTAAAAATCAATTCAAAAATAAATATAAGACTTAACGGCATAGGTGATGGTACTAGACACACATTGGGAATAGTACAAACGGAACTCAAAGTATGGAACTTATTACTAGCACATGCCTTCCACGTTGTATATGACAAATTCCAAATTCCTTCCGACGGAATATTAGCTCTAGATTTTTTCAAAAAATATAACTGCATTCTTGATTACCAAAAAGACCAAGATTGGCTAATTGTAAGACCAGATAATTTTCTGAAAACTGTTGGAGTCCCAATGAGAAACTCGTTAAGAACAAACTCAACATCACTTCCTCCAATATCTGAAGTAATCAGACAAATAACAGTAATTTCAACTGAAAAGAATGTACTAATACCTAACGAAGAACTTCAAAATGGAATTTTCATTGCAAACACTATTGCAACAAGTGCCGCAAAGTCACCACAGAAAGTTTAAACGACTATGACAAAATAATGTCACAAACGAATGAAAATATTTTAGAAAAACTTAATAAATTGTTAAAAAACTTTGCAAGCTTTACCAAAGCAAAACTTACAAATCTATGTAAAAAATATATGGATGTATTTGCTCTCGAGACAGAACCAATAACTGTCAACAATTTTTATAAAAAAAAATTACGCTTAAAAACAGATGAGCTAATTTTAAAAATTATAGAATACCGTACGCCCATAAAACCGAGAAAACTAAGCAAGTGGAAAAATTGATTACGGACGATGTTATAGAAGCCTGCTTCAGAATATTATATCCCTGTACTATTAGTACCAAAAAAATCGCTAAAAGACAACCACGAAAAGCGATGGAGTAGATTATCGGGGAATTAACCAAAAGTTAATTGCAGATAAATTCCCATTGCCAAGAATCGACGATATTCTTGATGAATTAGGCAGAGCAAAATATTTCTCATGCCAAATAGAGCTTGATGAACAATCCAGAGACATCACTTCATTTTCAATAGAAAAAGGTTCACTTTATTTTAAACGTCTACCGTATGGTCTAAAAATAGCCTAAAATTCATTTCAACGAATGATGACAATAGCAATCGTAGGCTTAACGCCAAACCAATCATTTCTCTACATGGACGACTTAGGCTGTTCCGAAAAACATATGTTAGATAACCTATCAGATGTTTTTGAAACATGCCGAAAATGCAATTTAAAACCCCATCCAGATAAATGCTCACTTTTCAGTCACGAAGTGACTTACCTTGGGCATAAATGCAAGCACAAAGGCCTAATGCTGGATTATAGTAAATTCAAAATTATACTTAACTATCCGACACCAACAAATGATGATGAGACCAAACGATTGTTGCATTTTGCAACTATTATAGACGGTTTGTTCCCAATTTCGCGGAACACTCATGCCTTTTAACAAGGCTATGTATTGATTTTGTTAATTTTTGAGTGGACGAGAGAATGTGAAGAAGCATTCAACTATCTCAAAAATGCACTTTTAATCCCACAAATTCTGCAATATCCCGATTATGATAAGCAATTTTGCATAACTACAGATGCAAGCAAATACGCTTGCGGAGTAATACTAAGTCAAGAGTACGTCAGTACACAACTCCCAATTGCTTACGCTTCAAGGTCTTTTACAAAAGATGAAAGCAATAAGACAACAATAGAACAAGAGTTAGCCGCAATACATTTTGCAATAAAATAATTTCGACCATATATTTATTGCAAAATATTTCAAGTACGAAACGACTATCGTCCATTATCATACCTTTTTAAAATGAAAAATCCATCCTCAAAACGCATGTAAAGTATCTGAGAGGCAAAGGGAACTATGCAGCTGATGCATTATCACGCATAGAAAACGAAGATATTAAAAACGTAGAAAAAGAGTCAAAAAATATCTTCAAAGTAAAGACTAGACGCTAAACACACAAAAGTAAAGTCAATAAAAAAACTAAATATCCCTTAGAATAGTCAAATAAGAAGCTATATGCATACGAGTCGCAAAAAAGGGTGAAAAAATTTGCAAAAACTTTTACAAATTTAGATTTTATATAAATAAAACTGGGGAAGAAGCTAATAAGTACTATTAACAAAGTCGATATTGTTGTTTATGGAAAAATTGATTTCGATTAATTGTTTTTAAATGGAATTAAAAGATCCCAGTTATCATTAGATGACTAGATCACTAGATGATAAACTGTTCGAAGACATCCAAAGAAATGAATTAAAAAATATATCAAATAAAAGAAAGCAAGTAGAACTTACACTTCTCCCTAGTCTGACTAAAACAGTCAATGACGATGAAAAATTAAAAACCATAAACAAATTTCATGATGACCCGATTTTCGGAGGTCACTCAGGGATTCGAAGAACTTTAAGCAAAATAAGTCAACAATGACTTCATATGTATAACAATATGACTTCTGACATCAGAAATTCCGTCAAGTGTTGCCAGAAATGTAAGCTTAACAAAACATTGGCACATACTAGACAACCAATGATTATCACTCCAACACAACAAAAAGACATTTGATATGGTTCAGATAGACATGATTATACCATTACCGAGGACCAAATACGACAATGAATATGCTGTTACGATAATTTGTGATCTAACAAAATATTTAATCACAATAACGGTACCCAGCGAAACTGCTAAAGTGATTGCAAAGGCAATATTCGATAATTGCATACTAACATATGGACCCCTTAAAAAAGTAATTACATAAATGGGCACCGAGTACAAAAATCAAATTTTAACAGAAATATTTAAACTCTTTAACATAGAGCAGAGTACATCAACGGCATATCAACACCAAACGCTAGAAACTGTGGAGCGAAACCACAGAACGTTCAATGAACACTTAAGAAATTATATTTCAAGTAAACGATACGATTGGGGTAAATGGCTAAAGTACTACACGTACTGCTACAATACAACACCTTCGACAGTACATGATTACTGCCCATTCGAATTAATATTCGGAGAAATCCCAACGGTGTACGATTTCCTTCAAGAAGATACTGTAGATCCCTTTCCAACATAGATGACTACAGCAAAGAAGTAAAATGTAAACTACAAAAAGTTCTCCAACGAGCAAAATACATGACACAAAAATAGAAATAAAAAATTATATGATAAGAACACAAATAAAATAGCATTAAATACAGGAGATTTAGTTTTTGTAAATAACCCATCAGGACATAAGTTAGAAAAAAGATATAATGGCCCACATAGAATAACAGATATCGATGACAGAAACAATTGCACAATCACTGACAATACAAAAACATGTATAGTCCATGGACAGATTAAAGAAATGGGATATAGTATAAGACACAAAATCGTAATAAAAGAAAGGTGTGCGGTCGGAGGACCGCCGTTAAAAACGAACTTCCTGACGCCTTTTACATATAAATTACAATGATTTTTTTGTAACCTTAAACTTACGCTAATGTCTTTTTTCGTGATGTGTAACTTAAAGTTACAATTCGGAGAACTGCGCGATTGTCCAATTTTGTGATCCTTTACTTTACTTATGTAATGCTTTTACGTTATGTTGCGGTTCCACCTGTCAGCTTCTACCTCTAGCCAGTAAACTTTTTAAATCTCATCATATTGTATCATGGTAATTAATGGCTTATGGCAACTATAATAAGATGCGTATGCTTGAGATTCAATTTTGTCCAAGTATCTTGAAAGAACAGCGTCAATGGTAGTACGAATTGCGATGGATCATTATTGATATGTAAATCAAATGTATCTAATAAAATTAATCTAATAATTCTTCGAATTTTTCTTTATTTTTGAAGTTGACGTTGTAGTCTCTAGCCAATATAAGTGGAACTTTATGAAAATTTTGTTTAAGTAATTTAGAACCTCTCTCGGTATATTCCACAATGATCGATGAATGAATAATATAATATCCTCAACCTTTTGATTTGGGGATATATAAATAGCTAACTGAGCAGCTTCTTTGCTTTTTTGCTTTCGACCAATCTTCGTTGAACTACAAAACTTCAACCAAACTCTAACTATAATGTTGTTTGTAAATGCATTAATTTTCCTGACGTACTATTACGTAATATTTGTTGTGATGAGATACAAAATCTTTTTTACAAAAATTATTTCGTATGCTATAACTGACTTTTTATGTTACTTTCCTCTAAAATTAGAACTTTGTTCGTGATTTTCAGACCCTGTAATTGAATCAGTGGCTTTAGATATAATTTTTTGTAGAACGTAAACATACTCATTTATGAAAAATAGGCGAATATCATTAGGGCTCAATTTTTAAGTATCGGCTCTTTACAAAAAACCTTGATTCTATCAACTCGATTTCTTGTTTTTCTAAAGGTTCATCATTGCCTACTTTAGTTAGTAAATTAGAAAATGCAGCGTTAGCATAACTCTTAAATTGGTTGAGTTGATAAAATTGAAGTTTTCGCCAAAGATGGGGACCAACCATGTGTGTACTAATAGGCTTATATATTGGTGTTGCTCGTACCGGTCGTAGCTGCCGCAAATTTCCAATAAATATCTATACCACCAAATTCTTCGTTATGATAATTGGTTATTTATTTTAAACGTAAGTCAATTGTCCTGAAACCTCTGGAAAACCTAAAACCTACTTATTTCATCGATGATTGATACATTTACATATCTGTAAAGAGATCTATATAAATACGCTATTTCAGATAACAGAGGCAATTGTTTTGAAATTGAAATTATAAGTGCAGAATGAATTGTTGTCCCATCCAATTGATATAGAAGCTTTATCAGTGGTAGCATTACAATAGCCGTCTGTGTCAGTAAATCTGTTATAAATTGCCATTATGAGTAATGAAAAAATTTTTACCTGGACCTGGTGAAAACAATTTGTAAAGGTGCTTGATGTGGAGTTTGTACATTTGTAATTTGCATCAATAACCGAAACCCGCGAAAAAAAGGAAACAATGTGTGAGTGTGTTTAGCAGTCACGAGCGCATGTAAAATATCATTCCATTGCAACCAAAGATGTTTCAAAACCAGACGTCGTCACCACGCCTACCTCGCTTCCCTTGCAAATAACAAATTTGTTTTTCTGACAAGTAATATTATGTTCGAAAATGCAAACTTATAGCTCACCTTCCCTTAGATTAGCTATTAGATTAAAAATTATAATTTATATAAAAGCCTGTGAGAATCGAACAACATATATATATGAGCAACTTCACATTTGGACTCATATTATAATTTATAGTTGAGGCACATAACGTATATATTTATATAAAATATAAAAGCGAAGCCACAGCGACATGCATGCCAATGATATGCAAAAGTCGTTGAGTAGGGTACACGCACACAAACGGAATGAGACTCCCTCTCTCTCTCTCTTCGCAAACGTGAACGCTTGAAATTTCGGGCAGTTGCCTTGGTGTTGTTACCGTTGATGTTGTTGCTTCCGTTTGGTTTTGCGCTCTCTGCATGTGCACAACAGAAGAGCAAAACCAAATAGCAGCAAAAAATACAACAACGTTGTTACGGTTTTTGACTTTTCTGTCATTTTACTCCTACCACAAACGTGGTAAGTGGAACGAATTTTCATACGTAAAGGAACTTCGTTCCAAAAAAAAAAGATAATACAAAACTTTAATAATAACACTTAGTGAATGGATTCAGATAAATCCATTCAAATAAAAAGGGAGGTGTAGTATGTATGTGCCCCGAATGGTTTTCAGTGTATTCAAACACAAACGACACAACATGGGATATACCTAATCAGCACATTCCCACAATGTTGAAAGTCAAATAAGTAATACACAGACCGGTCATTTGATGCCTTTCATATGAAACAATGTTGACCACTTTAAAATCGCTTGTAAGCATGAATCTGCATAAGATAAACACATACACATGCACTCTTTTAACATAAGCATAGACTATATAAATACCGACTTTAAAAATAAGAAGTGCAGTTGTAATTCAGAACTCAAACAATAAAGTTTCATATGTCACTTGTTATCAAGCGCAAATAACAATCATTTTAATATTACAATAGTTGACTTGCTGAAAGGAAAAATGAGTCAACAAATGAGTCAACAAATTCGTGAGTTGCAATTATCGGAAGCGGGCCAAGAAATATAAGGAAGGTTGAAGTCTCCCATAATTAGGACTTTATCGGAGTCTTTGACCAATGAAATGACTTCTTTAATAGCAAGTCGATGGCTTTCATCTTATCTTGATTGTCGAACTCAAAGGGTAATTTTCAAGTCTTCTATATCAAAATGTATTATTGTTACATCTGAGGTCCCTCAAGGCAGTCATCTTAGAACTTTACTTTTCAATGTATTCGTCAACGACTTACGTACTCTTATGAAACACTGACATATTTTAATGTACGCAGAAGACGTTAAACTGTTTTCATGCCCCAACGGCCCCTCTCAGCGGTTCCTTCATCAACAGAGTTGTTTTAGACTCTTTTTCTACTTGGTGTTCCACTAACTTAAGTCTAATAAATGTAAAGCTATGTCATATTTCTGTGGAGCTTTAAGTTTAAACTCATATTTCATCAATGGTAATAGGTGGTAACACGTTTCTCAGTTTATTGAGCTTGGAATTTTGTTTGACTCCAAGTTACATTTCGACGATCACATTTCCTCTTTAGTTTCTATAGCCAGAGGTTTCCTTGGCTATATTATATTGGTCTAAGGAATTTAACGATTCTCATACAACCAAAGTGCTGTACAAATGACTTGTTAGACCTATTGTTGAATATGGGTCTTGTGTTTGGAATTCTCAACATCAATGCAATCATTGAGTCCCTTCAAAAACAGTTTCTACTCTTTGCTCTAGGAAATCTTTGATGGGAACCTATTGCGCGCCTTCCATCATATCTTCTTACTTTATATAGTCGTAGAACACTCCTGGGCGTGACCTTCGTGCATAATCTTATCTATGGTAATATGAACTCTCTTTTCTTACTGAGTTTGATTAATTTACCTATTAGCCTCGCCTTGTGTAGAACTTCTTACTTACAGCATGATCCCTAATATGTCTTATGTTAATCTTTTAACACTTACTATGCGTTAGCCTTTCCTCCGACCTCTATCAATCTCTTTAAAGCTAAACAATTAGAGACGTCGAACTAATTTTAAATTATTGTTGTTTGGTAAATTTTCTATATTACTATTTTCATTTGTAAATAATGATGTTTTGTCTGTAGCCATGTAGAACGTAGACATTAGCTTTTGTGTTGCATGCTGACCAAAGAAACTTGTCATAAAACCAGCTGAGCGAAGTCTTTTATATAACTCGGTGAATTTTGATACGACTTGGTTTCGCACAATATGAGACAAGACCTGCTAAGTCTAATAAAACAAAACAAAAAAAAACAAACTTCTTTTACGCGGCTATGGTAGGAGTAAAATGACAGCAAACGTAATGAGAAAAGCGTAACGTCGTTGTTGTATTTAGATTTTTTTTTACTGCTGTTTGGTTTCGCTTTTCTGTTGTGCTCATGCAAAGACAAATTTTATTGTTTCTCTCGTTGTGCGCACAACAAAACAGCAGCGATAATAACAACGGCAACAAGAACAAGCCAACTACTCCCAATGCAATGCGTGTTCGTTTGCCAAAAGAGACAGAGCGAATTTCATTCTAATATTTCGTTTGTGTGTGTAACCTACTCGACGCCAATCTCGCATATGTTTGTTTCCCCTACATCTTTACAAAAATGAAAAACTTTTGTGATCAACTCACATAAGTTAGCTATAACATTAAAATAACGTTCAAACTATGTACTAATAATCTTAATAAAAAGTAGAGACATATGGGAAATAAAAAAAAAATAAAAAAATATGTTTGTGGGTATGTGCAATGTAGTATTAGAACTTATACACTACTTTTATTAATAATATTTATTTTTGATTTCATAATTGGCTTAATAAGTTGCATGATTTTAGGAAATTAATGAACTTGGGTAAATTATCTTTGGAAGAATTGAAGAGGATTGCAAGAGGGTCAAGGTGGCTAAGAGTTTTGATTCTATTTCTATGGAAGAAGTGACAATCAGAGAGAACATGTTTTACTGAGATAGGTGAATTCGACTTGCAGAATTTACAGATATTGAATGAAGAGTTGGTGCGGTCAAAAAGGTGGGAGTGGGTAAGATTGGTGTTGCCGAGACGTAGCCGAATGATTTTTGAGAGTAAACGACGATGTATTAGCTGATCAAGTAGTAGTCGACCGTAATCGTAAATGGTGTTTTTTGGAGTGTTGTATAATTTGTAGTGGTTATTATTGGAAGCAATGGGTGAGTTCAGTTCTATTTTAAAGTGGCTTTTAATGTGTTTTATGATATCAGTTATATTGTAGTTTTCATGGAAAATAAGAGGGAATTTGAGTGCATCTTTAGCAGCTTTATCTGCTTCTTCGTTGCCGGTGATGTTGCAGTGGCGAGGGGTCCAGACAATTTTAATTTTTGGTGAATTTTTCGCAAGAGTCTGCCTGATTGTTAGGGGGTAACATGATTGATTGGAAGTATTGGCTATAGCTTGTAATGAAAAAAGTGAGTAGGTACAAATAGCACAGAAGGTTTGTGCTTCTTTGGACCTCTGCACTTCGTTGTGACTGGCTATGATTTCCGTTGAGTAAGACGACCTGTAGTGGGGAAGGAGGAATTTATCATGTGCTCTATTCATTACTAAACTAAAGGAGGAACCGGAGTCCGACTTGGAACCGTCTGTGTATACGAATACATGAGAGTGGAGGGATTCCTTAAGGCGTAGGAATTCTTTTTGGTAAATTACAGGTGGGGTGGAAGACTTCGGGAGTTGGTGAAGATTGGTATTGTAGACAGAGGAGTGGTGGTTTAGTGTAAAGGGTGGGGATGTTCTTTTGATTAAGGGTATTAATATGGTTGGAAAGCCAAAACTTCTGTTGAGTAGCAGGGAGCGTTTGATAGCAGAGGGAATTTTTGGTGCTGGATTTTTAGATTTAGATAAATTTTTCTAGGGTTACTGCTAAAGGAGTGTCATTTGAGAGAAGTATTGGTTTAATTAGCATTGCTATGGGAAGCTGCTTACTGGTTTGTATTGGCATTATTTGGGTTTCGAAAAGCATATTGTTTATAGGAGTAGATCTTAAAGCTTCTAGGGCAAATCTAATGGCGGAGTGGTAAATTACTTTGATGTTGTTTAAAAGGGAGGGTGGTGAGTTTCCATAGAGATAAAGGCCGTAATCTATTTTTGACATAATCAAAAGTTTTATTACATCTATCACAGATAGTTGGTTGCAGTTATATTTGTAATTTGAGCGACATTTGATTATATTTACCCTGGAGTTGAGAGAGGTTAAAAAGTTTAGAATGTGATTGTTCCAGTTGTATCTGTGATTGAAGGTGATTCCTAAGATTTTGAGGATTTTGACGTGAGAAAGAGATTTTGACTTGACAGGAATGCTTCCTACAAATCTGCAAATGTTTGCATTTTGAAACCGAGAGAGTTGCACCCGGATAATCCCACCCGGAGAGGATGTATATTATTAGTGGATTTATGTTTATTGAGGTACACTCGTTTATTTTTTTGACAATGAGGTAATCATCGGCGTAGGCGTAGAAGTCGAAATGTCTATGTTTAAGGATTAATCTTTTAAGTTTGTTGTATGCGATAAGGAAGAAGATGATGGAGAGGGGCGAGCCTTGCGGAATGCCGTTGAAATGAGGAAGAACAGAAGCAAAGTGGTTGTTTGCATATACTACCATTTTTTTATTAGACATGAAGCTAATTACATAGTTGATGATTTTAGGGCCAATTTTCCATGAATGTTACTCATCTATGACGGAGTGGATTGCTACCTTGTCAAACGCTTTGGTGAAGTTAATTGAGATGATCGAGAGGTGGTTTTTAGAGGACAAGGCTGACGTGATCAGAAAATCTAGCGTTACTAGATTATCAGACACCGATTTGCCCCTCTTGAAAACGGTTTGCCGACTGTTGATTAATTTGTTTTGGGACACAAACCACCATAGACGGTTAGCAATTATTTTGTCTAGAGTTTTGGCGCAGCAAGAGCTTAGTGAAATGAGTAAGTAGCTATTGAGTTCAGTTTTGTCGGAGTTAGGTTTATTTATGGGGATGATTTTACCCAGTTTATAGTGTTGTGGGAGGAATTTATTGAAGATGTTATTATATTGGTAGAGGAGACGTGATGTGACTGCTGGGTGAAGATTATTAAGCATGGGGTAGGAGATTCTGTCCAAACCTTTAATTTTACTTTTTGATTTTGATAGTGCGGATTTTAGTTCAAGAGGAGTAATTGGGGTTTCAATTATTTATCCTGATGATGAGGGTGTATAGGAAGTGGGGGTAGTAATTAGGTTTTTTTTTTGTAAGCGAAAAGTACTCGAAAAGTGTATGTCGTTTGAATCGTTCAAAGGTGATAGATATTTGTGGCTTCCTTATATAGTGTCCAGTTTGCAAAATCAGTTTTGAATTTTGTTGAAGTTTGGTGAGGGAGAGGGGAGTGTTCAAATTATAATTATTGGGATCGCTGGAAAAGCTATCAGATTCTATTTTCCATGTTGATTCTAGCGCAAGGGAAGTTGTAGCAAAGGTGAGATCTATATGATTGAAGGTATGATGGGTGCTAAAGTGAGTGGGGGATCCGTCGTTTAAGATGGAGAATGGCGATTAAGCTAAAAATTTTAAAATTGTGTTTCCTCTATGATTGTTTGCGGGCGAGCTCCATAAAGAGTGCCAGCTGTTAAAGTCTCCAGAGATTAATGGAGAAGTGAGAGGTTATCATATGCATTACGTAGGTTGTTAATAGAGAATTGTTTATTTGGGGGAATGTATGAGCAGATAACCTTGAACTTGATTTTTTAAGTAGACTGTTACACCAATCGAATTAAAATCTTGAGGGAGGATAAAATTTTTGTGCTGTAGAGAGTAATAGATGAGGATAGCAACGCCTCCTGATGAACCAGATGAGGAGTTGTAGGTATAAATTTTATAGTTGATATGAGTTGAGGATATAGTTGAGGAATATTAAACAAAGAGGTAAATAGTGGTTTTGGATGGTGATGATTTTTGGATTATATTTTTTTATGAGAATTTGTAATTGATCATAATTGTTAGAATAACTATTGCAGTTCCATTGTAAGGTCTTAAGAACCATAATAAAGGAAATAAAGGAGAGTAGATTGGAAATTGTGTAGAAATTGTGTGGGTTTGATCAATTAGTAGCGTTGAGTTGTAGCATGACAGCAAATGAAGAAGCCACGCCCATCACTCAACGTTGTGGGAGAGTATGTTGACCGAGCTGCGCCACAGATTACTATCGGCTTGAAGTCTTGTTAAGTGTTAAGTGTTAAGTGTTGTTATTAAATTATATTAAGTTTTCTAATATCTCCTTTTTTTTTTAAATTGGCTTTAGAGGGGGTTTAGATTTTAGAGTGATTTTTATTACAGAATTTGTGGCCTTTGGAGAGGCTAAAAGTTTAGCGTATCGATGACAGCGTAATTTTGTATTTGACGTTGGATTATTGTTTTGGTTAGTGTTTGTTGTTGTCTGGGAAGATCGGGCAATTGCAGAAAAGGATGATGATGAGGATAGTTGGTGGTGATCATTTCATATTTTGTGAGCAGATTTTATGTCAATTTTTCGAGGACTCTGATGATTTGAATGTCTTTATGCTTGATAAAGGTAAGGCATTTTTGACACGAGGGTTGTAGTGGTAATTGTGGACGTTGTTCTCTATGCAATTAATGCAACAATGAAGGTTGGTACATGGTTCCATTGCCGGTAGGCCACAGTTTAGGCAGAGTTTAACGCTTTTGCAGGCTTTATTGGGTGTCCAAGTCTACCGCAGTTATTGCACCTGAGTGGTAGAGGAATGTATGGTCGTACGCGAACTTTTTGGTAGCCAATGTTGATATCGGATGGTAAGTTTGTAGTGCCGAAAGTTAGTTAAAGAGTCCAGTCTCCTTTAGAGTGTTATTATCTTTTTTAAATAATTTTTGCATTCATTAACCCTGGTTTTTTAGCTCGTTAGCAATTTCGTCTTCAGGAATGTTCCTTTGGTTATTGCAAAAAACTTTAGACAGAAAGAACTAATTCATATAGACGTTAAATTTCTCTCTTGAGTTTTTTTACGGTGTTTTCTAGAATTCAGAAGCTAATAGCTTATGTTATTTGGCTGCTATTAACATCGAAGTACCAGCTCAGGCCGCTGTGCAGCAACCTCATTCTTCTTGGCTGACTTGACGCTTAACCAGTCAAACAGAAAAATTATAAAGTTTGGCATGATGCGAAATCGAAGCAAGTGCTGTTTTCCCTTCTTGATGTGCCTTTATCAATTTTGTGTTCTTAGCATTAAAAGGAATTTTTGTATATCACCTTTGGTTTGGTTGTTTTAATTGCCGTCACCCATTTTTATTTTGATTGTAATGATATTGTTGTGGGAATGATAGGGAAAAAGGAACATGTATAGGTTTGGCGTGATTTTTTTATGAATGGGGAAAATTATTTTTGTTATTGCAATTCCCATCACCTATTTGTATTACCTTTGGTGGGACTTTTAATGAATAAAAGAACATTATTCTTACGGGATCTTAGTTTCTATGAAGAATGAATAGTTTAAATTTTTTTATGAATAAATTCATATTTTTGCAGGGTAGGTATGTCGAAAAGTGGAAGTTGAATAAGCTAATTCAATGTAGAATACCAGGCAAACAGAAAAAAACAGCAAGAAACAGCAAGTGTCCAATGCGAAAACGAAATCGAACCAGATGCGCTACTGTCAATACAGGAAATACAAAGAAATAAATATTGCCTTTGACCGCCCAACAACAAAGCGTGTGACATTTGTTTTTTCCTTATTTGCCGAACCTAAGGGAAGACACAGAAAAATATATATGCTTACGATAGGAATATATATACTTTTGTCGTGCACGCAAATTTGAAGTCAACAACGAAACGCGCGCTCGGGACCTGACCGCTGATAAATTTGGTACGACAAACGAAAATTGACTTTTGGGTTGTGTTGTGAAGTGGGAGCGTGCGGGAATAAAAATTCCCATTTTTGCTTCGACCCTCTTCTATGCCACTGTTGTGAATTGTTAACTGTGTTTTTGTTCTTTTAATTACTATGGCCTACTTGTATCAGTTTTGCATGTATACACATAAAAATAAATGCTATTTGTCGAAAAATGTAACTTATTTGCAATAATTCTTGACTAATTGGCGAAATTTGAACAGGAACAAGCTAAAGTATACAGGCGGCATTTTCAGAGTCACCAGGCAAACAGATCAAACAGCAAGAAACAGCAAATGGCCAAGTGATATTTAAGAACGAAATGAGAAGCCGAACATAAGAAAAGGAAGGATGCCTTGAAATGGAAATTGTGGTGCGTGCGGGGATACAAATTTATTTGGCTGGACTTGGCAAGAAGTTGAAATTAAAATCAAAAGCGAGCCATTGGTTGACTGTATTGTGTAGGTATAGTGCGTGTATGAGATTGTGTTGGTTACCTTTGTCTCCCTTTTGTGCGAAATGTGATAAGTTTGAGTGTGTTGTGTAGGTATAGTGCGTGTATAAGATTGTATTGGTTTCTTATTGTGTGTATCACTCGGAATATTTTTGTACGATTTTGCTTTTTGTTCGTCATGCCTTCTTTTTTCCTGGCCGCCTGGTTATTTCATTTCATTCATTTAAATGAATATAGGCGAAATATGGGCTAATATGGGCTCGATTTGGGTTGCAGTTTAAAATTAAAGATCCACACAATTTGTTTAATACTCTCGAACACCTTACAAGTAAAAAAATTTTGAAAAAATTAAAGGAAGAAGACAATATCTCTGATTTTTGTTTTTATTACGTCTTTCTTGTGTTTTTTATAATTTCCTTAACACTAAATATTTTCCCCTTTCCCGGCATTTCGACGACCGGCCATTTGCTTGCTGTTTAGCAGAATATTCTATCCTACATAATTTATTATTTTTTTTTTTACATTGACTTAGTAGGTACGAAATGACCACACACTGATCTCCCATCTGGCAGGCCAAAGTGGCATCAAAATTCACCCAGTCACATATACTGGGCTCAGCTGGTGTTAATTGCTAATTTCTTTGGTGAACATGCGATACCAATGCTAATGTCAACGTACTAAATATTTGCCTACAGATAAAAACATCATCAGCCTCTAACAAATAAGCATGCAATATTAAACTAAAGCTAAGATTTAATTTAGAATTCAATACCTAAAATGATATAGACGATTCAAACAAAAATTTAGATTACAAGTTTAGAAAGTAAGTTATGCTTTAATTCATTTATTTAGAAATTTCAGAGTTTAGAACATCAGGGCGAATCAAAGACTCAACGAAAACAATAATGTCAGAACTGAAAGAACGGTCAGAACAGAACTTCTAAGATTTTTCTTTATAATTAGATTATAACATTTATCGCAGTAAACTGCATAACACATTTGTCGCATTAAAAAAAAAATAATGAGGTGAAAAAAAATTTGACTTATACTAAATAAAAAATGATGCTAATTGCTCCGAAAAGGCAATGATAAAGAAGGCTGATTCCTTCTTAGGGGGAGATCATGCGGGTGTAGCCTCTTCAGTTTACGCCTTGTTGTGATACGGGTGAGGGAGGACGCCAGCGGATTTGGGTGCGATAAAAGTCTGTAGTGGTAGCGGCAGTTGTGAGAATTAATCACCTCCATAACAGTTGGCACGGCAAGATCCCTTCCTTCTAGGGTAAAATGAAGAAAGTTTACACTTTAGCCCTCTAACATTTTGAAAATGTAGTGTTAGTTTTTTGAAGCATTGGTAGAAGTAGAAGATGAAGCTGAAGCAGTGACTGGTAAGGTAACCTGCAAAGGCATAGTTTTATTCCTAGGAATAAACTCATGGACCACCATATGGGCAGGCCAGAATTTAGCGTCACAAATGACAGAAAATACTTCAATTGAAACTGAAAGCTTGAAAGAAGAGCCTTCTCTAGGGCTAGAAAAATTAAACTTTTGAATATTAATATTCGAAAGGTTGCATGCTTTTCATGATATATAGCGTGCAAGGTCATCACAGGTTGTTTCCTTATCCAACCTGGAAATAAAAACATGTTTACGAGGATGCAGCACCTTCAAAGTACATGGCAATGGAGTAGAGGCAATGTTAGACTGCGAAGAACTCTTTGGGGGAGGCAAAGTACAGCACGAGCTAGAGACTTTAGTAAAAGATGGAGCAGAAGTTACAGTATTAGGACAGGGAATAGAGGAAGATAAACAAGTAGTGGAGGGAAAGTTCAAAGCGACAGATGAAGAAATAGTAGAGGGGGTAATGGTAGACGGAGCTACTGGATTTGGTACGGAATGAGACGATTGGGTAGATATAGAAGAAAGTATAGAAGAATAAGTGGGTAATGGTTGAGAAGAAGGAGAAAAAGTTGGAGAAGTTGAAGCTGAAGTCACAGTATTGGTACATGGAATATATGAAGAAAAACAAGTAGTGGGGGGAAAGTTGAAAGCAACAGATGAAATAGTAGTATAGGGGATAATGGCTGAAGGAGCTACTGGAATTAGAGGGGGATGGGACGATTGGGCAGATATGGAAGAATGTTCAGAAGAGAAAATATGTAAAGGTTGTGAAGTAGTAGAACAAGTTGGTGGGGAATGACAAGAAAGAGGTTGAGGAAACGAAAAAGGAGTCCAGTCAAAAGAGTACTCCATAAACATTTTTGCCCCAGCATCAAACTCTGAGGCGAGCTCAGTGAATAGTTTTTTAAGTTTGTGGTATTTATTTCGCATACGGTGGTACATCATTGAGAAATCCCCCTGGTGTTTGAAGCAGGTGGGGCAAGACCACATGATGCCAACAAATGCAGGTTTAGCCGTACCGTAAAGTCGGTCATGGTCACGAGCAGTCAACCCAGCGCACTTAAGGTGGGCAATGCTATCGCACATCCAACAAGAGACCCCTCTAAGCTTATCTTGTTGTCTTTGTTGGTGCATGCCCGAATACAGCAACTCATTTTACACGAAATATTAAAACCGTAGGTAACAAAATATAAATAAAATGAAAGCACAATAAGACAAATAAGATAGCACAAAATGAATAAATGAGCTGAATATAAATGAAAAAAAAATAAATTTCAAAAATAAATAAAAGAATAAAAATATATATATATATTTTTTTTTGGATAAATTTATAAAAGCTTAAAAATTAATGAATATATCAAATAAATAATAAATAAGCAAAAATAAATATGATAATAATAATAATGAACTTGAAAGTGAAAATTTTTAAAATTGATTTTCAAAATTTATTCGTGAGTATCAACAAACTGTGCAAAAAATCACAACGACTTAAGCTCGAATGTTGACACTCTCAGCTAGACAGAGATAAAATTTGAAAGAGAAAAGTGAAGTGATTTATTAGTTTTTATAAAAGTCTTTCCAAGAGAGCAAAGAGGAAATACATTTATTCAAAAATAAAAACTGCTAATCGAGAGCAAGAAGGAAACAGAAAAAGACTAAAATAGCAAAAACAATTTAAAGGGAGAACAAAGCAGGAAAAAAAGAAATTGAACTCAATATACGGGAAAGCAAATTTTAAGTGTTGTACTTTCCAAAATAATTAAACAATGTTAAGCACAAAATGTATATTAAATTATTTATATATATATATATATAAATAAAAGTAAAGATCAAAAACGACAATAGACAGAACAACTGCCAAATGGTAGTAAAACTGCGGAGCAGACGTAAAACAAACACGCCTGTTAAGCACAAATACAACAAGAGAATGCGAAGAAAGTGAATCGTGTGAGTAAAATTCATGAGTTGTCGCAGGTAGAAGAATGGCTTAAATTTGATTCCAAGTTTAACCCAAGTAATATGGTGTCGCGAGGGTTTTCGCTTTGAGATTGAATGAGTGCAACTTATGGTGGATAGGCCACTTTAGTAAGTAGGTAAATAAATGGCCCAATGGGGGCTGGCAGTTGACAGGAGAAAATATGGCGGAGCAGCGCAAATCCAGATTTACGTTGTTTCGGTTGAATGATACTCTAATTTAGCTTTCCAATGGGGTCACGTAAATAGGTGTAATGCTCACCTTAAGGTAGTACTCAACAAAGCCACCAGATCCATGAGGGCGTGTAGACGGTTGTATGGTAGAACATGGGGTTTATCTCCAAAACTGATATACTGGTTATACACCATGCTGATTAGACCCGTCTTCACCTATACGGCTCTCGTGTGGTGGCCTAAGATGCTTCAAGTAACAGCCATTGAAGAGTGAGACAACTTCAAACGCACAAACTAGGGGTCACATATTCTATGTACTTATATAAAATATAAGAGCCAAGCCTCAGCGACATGCACGCAAACTGATATACGAGACCCGCGTCGAGTAATGAGCACACATAGACGCATGAGACTCATACAAGATATTCGCTCTCTCCATGAGCCAGGGAAGAACAAACTTTAACACTTGAAATTGCAGGCAGTTGTTTTGTTGTTGTTGCCGTTGATGTTGTTGCTCCTGTTTGGTTTTCTGCTTAACAACAGCAACAATGAAATTCGCTATTTGCATAAGCACGAAATAAGACCAAAACTAAATAGCAGAAAAAAATACAACAACAACGACGTTACGCTTTTCTTGTTACTTTTTCTGTAATTTTACTCCTACTACAAGCCGCGTAAAAGAACTTCGCTCGCACTACTCAGACATTATCCATACCAATTAAGAACACTAAAACTACTATAGCGAAACGAGAAAATATTCTACTTATTTCTGCATTGGCGATTACTGTTTACAAAACGCAAGGAGGTACTTATGATGCTATTGTTTACGAATACGAACGCAAACATCCTAGAAAATTAGTATTAGACAAACAAACAAACGAACATTGATTGTATATATATAGCTAAAAGCAATTACAACACACAAAGAAGGCTAGCGAATGAAAACAAATAAACCATATCATTTCGGTGACCCAATAATAACATGTAGACTTGTGTTGTTCGAAAATAAGGCTACAGAAAACAGTTGGAACAAGAACACTCACCAATACAAAGAAATAATCCTTTTCAGTCACTCTATGTTTCTATATGTTTGTGAATTTCTTTTTTTGTTTCTTATCACTCTAAGGCGGGTATAACTGTAAAACAGCTACTGCTAATTTCTCATTCATTCATTTGTTCATTTATTCATTAATTTATCCTCTCCCTCTTTTGATGTGTTATCTTCCTCTTTATTCCATTCCCTCGACAACTTGTTTGTGTGGTTGTGTGAACTGTCTCGTTATTTCCCACGTAATACGCGTTTTAATTATGTTAAACACTTAACGTCAATGTAAGTATCCCTCTCACGCCCTTTTTACACACTCACCATTACTAGCTACGTGTACATGTTATACAAGAACAATATATGAAAGTGTAACATTCTAATTAGTGTTGTGTGCGATTCATTATGATAACAGTAATAAACAAATATGGATGGACGTATGCGGTGTGCATATGATAAGGCGGATCTTGCCACTAAACCATTCAAGTGTTTGTGTATGTGTATTTGTATGTATATCCAAACGTGGGTTTTTGCCGCCCTAATGCTGAGAAGCTGATTTAGGTTGCCCTATGCTTTCTTGCACGCTTGACAAGCGTCATGCGGCTTCGTTGTCGTGTTGTACCGCCACGCTATTGCCCTTTATTAATTCCTCAGAGTTGTAAGTACACAGCCTGACGAAAATCGTAAAGCTAAACAGGAATGAATTGACGCATATGTACGCGTGTCTGTGGGTGTGTATGAAATAATTGTTCGCATACTATACCCTGGCAGCCATAACCTGGTACACTTGTACACTAGCACATATGTAGATGGTCCTCACAGAAATGACATGTCATGTTCTTATTATGCTCATATGTCTAAGCAATTAGCCCGTAGCTATAATTATTCTGGCGTTTATAAGCTTTGACACTTTCAGTTTTCGGTGCCATGTTTAATTCAGATGCAAAACGCACACAAATGTCAACTTTAAGTACACAGCAACATTATACTATGATGGTGATGCCAACGAGTATAACAAATATAGAGTTCACATTTCTCTCTTAAGGTTTTAACTTTTTTTATCTGCGAGGCAGAAACTAATAGCTTGTTATTTTTTTGCTATTAACATCGAAATATAATCGTAGGCCGCTGTGTTGCAATATCGTTTTATTCATCCATATGCCTCCCTTATTTAGTTGGAGTAAATAAATATTTTATTAAATTTTATTCTTCCTCTTATTCAAACTTCTAATCAATCAGCTATTTGCGTTGCGTTTTCTTACTAGTGAAGAGTTGCCATGCGCATAAAATGTAATGTATGTGAAGATGCTGTAATTCATTCAGGTGATTTTTTAATCCATTTGCATTCCAAGTTAAAATTTTTATTTTATGTTTCTTGTTGTCGAGTTTTGTCAATAGTACTGTTATGATGTTCATCATATTACTCATTTGTTGCGCTAGTTGTTTTATTATATCTTTTATTTCCGCTAAATCTTTTGAAAATTCGGTCTTTTTTTCTGTGTTTTCACTAGTCTCGTTTTTGTTGGTTTCGTTTTTGTTGCTTTCGTTTTTGTTGTGTTCCCCATATTTTTGTTGAGGTTGTAACTGATTTGTAGGGTTTCTACAGTTACTGGCTGCTGTTTGGGCGTACGTTATTCCAATTTTGACTTTGTTTGATGTCTGTTCTACTACCTGATGGTCATCTTTTTTATCGTCTTTCTCTTTTAGTGAGGGAAATCTTCTAATTTTTTGATGTTTGTATACGTCACAACCCTTATAGTTGGCTGTGTGTGAGCCTCCACAAAGAGCTCATTTAATTTGATCTGCACTTATTAGTTTGCAGTCAATAGTTTTGTGCTTGCCAGCGCATTTCACGCAGTTCGAGTCTTTGGTGCAGAAATTTCGTGTATGACCATATTTTTGGCAGTTTGAGCACTGAGCTACCGTGCGTTTGTGGTGTGGTGGCTCAAATATGACTTTGGTACATAGGAGTGTTGTAATATTAAAGATTTCTCTATTATTTGCTTTGGCTTTTAGTTCAATGAAAAATAGCGGCAGTGGTTTCTTTGTCAGTTTTTGTTGTACGTTGTGTATATTAATAACGTCGTGGCCTAGTTCTGATAGCTCGTTCTTAAGTTCGTCAAGGTCAGTGGCGTAGTGCATATTCCTAAGTACTGTTTTGAATCCCCGTTCCTCTTTCGGCTTAAAGGTGTAGTATTTAGTTTTGTTTTCCCTGAGCATCTTAACCACCGTCGAGTAATTCGACGAGTCATTTGTCTGTACGCATACTTCGTCGTTTTTAAGTGTTTTTAAAATATAGTTTTGTTGTATTATGTTTTTCAGAGCTTTGTTTAGTACGTTAATTTGTTCTACGTCCTGTACGTATATTGGTGGTGGTTTGTGAATTTTAGTAGGTGGTCGAGGTTGATTTGGCGCATTAGAATTTGCTTCTAACGTCTTCAGCCGTTTCGTCTTGTGAGAGGAGTTCGAACCTGTTATTAGTGTTAGTAATAAATTGAATACTAACCAATCTAAATTACAAATTCTCCCACGTAATATACCCAAAAGAACAATCAGCCAACTAAAAATCAACAACAAAAAAGGTAACCAAACTACAATTAAACCGAACCTGAAATAGATACTTACGACAGTTCTGACGTAATGGACTAAAGTGCAACATACCATAAACATTTTCGTCTCCGCCTGACAGGTGGTGGTAGCCACCACTTTACTGCTGATCAAACAGTTGGGTAAACTTATGGCTTTTACCACCGGTTAGACGGCGGCACAACTTTGAACAAATCCCGCAGTTCAGAATAGTAAATCATCACATCCACAAAGCCTATCAACCACCAACGATATCTTATTTCTATCATAATGAACTTTAAAATTCTCGAATGGAATATTAAAGGCTATTCAAATAACTACAATGAACTGCTGCTATTAATTAAACAATTCTCTCCCCAAATTATATCATTGCAAGAAACACATCTCCAACACGACAACTCCCATTTTCCAGCACCTATAAACTTCACAATACTACGTAACAGACCAGGTAATTCTTTTGGTGGCACAGCCCTATTCATCCACGACTCCATACCATATAAAACAATTGACCTAGGCAATCGCCTAGAATCAGTAGCCGCAGAAATCAAGTCGCACAAGACATTCTGCATTAGTTCAGTTTATATCCCACCCACCAAGCATTCTCCAAACAAATGCTTCATGTTACTTTTTCTCACTACAATAGCAACATGCTCGTAACGGGGGACTTTAACAGTTGGCATGCCACATGGGGTTCACCCTACAACAACAAGAGAGGTAACACCCTCTCAAGGTTTTTAATTCAAAACAATTTTGTTAACTTAAACAATCAACTACCTACTCATTTCTCTACCCACCACACATTCACCCACAACGACATCTCCTATTGTACTCCTGATCTCTGCCCCCACACTACACACACACGAACTAACTACCTCTGTGGTAGTGATCACTTTCCCATCATCTTAAATATGTTCAAAACTACTGCCCCGCGGCTAGCCCCACGTGTACACATTATAATTAAAAAGGCCAACTGGATCCATTTCCAAAAAGAAAAAAATTCCTGGGACAAAAAAAACCTACAGCACGAGAAGTTAACAAAGAAGCAGCAAATTTAAACAAAATTATCTTACAGAGTGCTCACAAATCCATTCCCAAAATATCTACCCACCAGCTACCTCGTAATGTCCCATGGTGGAATAAAACCCTTTCTATCCTTCAGACAGAAAAAAACAGAGCTTGCAATACTCTAACGCGAAACATCACCCAATCCAATATCATACACATTAAAAAAACAAGGAATTAAAAATAGCAAAGCGTGAAACTAACTACCAGTTCGCATCCAGTATCAATCCAAACACGTCCTCTGAAAAAATTTAGCACAAGATTAGAAGTTTCTGTGGGCTGAACCCAGTGAAAACCATTCATGCTCTCACTTACCTGAACACCACATATAACACCTCCGATAACTATGCAATCGCCAATGCGTTTGCCCAACACTGGTCTGACACCTCTAACAACTCGACTTTCTCACACAACTTCGGGATTTTCCAAAACATATGTCCCTCAAATGAAACTAATCTTAACTACACCCCAACAGCAACAGCTTAACAGGTTGAAACCGACATTTTATCGATCGAACTCCTAAGCGCCATCCACTCACTATAAGGTCATACCCCAGGTCAAGACAGAATTTCATACTCTATGATAAAACATTCAACTTCGTTGCTCAAAAATAGAATAACCAAGCATTTCAATAATATTTTTAACAACTACATTCCACAACAATACAAAAATTCTAAGCTATAATAAAAAAAAAAATAAATAAATAACAATACAAAACAAGCTTAATTATTCCAGTTTTAAAACCAATTAGTGATAAAACAGACCCAAACTCTTACCGCCCTATTTCACTCAATCTCTGCTTCTCCAAAGTATTGGTCAAAATAATCTCCAGACGCATTTGGTGGTTCGTAGAACACAACAACTTTCTCTCAAAAAACCAATTTGGTTTCAAGAAGAACAAATCAGTTGCCGACTGTCTTCTATACGCAGACAATCTGAGCTAATTCCATAGCCAAAAAACACCACATTTCAATCGTCTCCCTTGATTTCTCAATGGCCTTTGACCGTATTGGAATTCACGCTGTTATCGACCAACTAAGGAAATGGAAGATTGGCCCAAAAATTTTAAATTACATAAAAAACTTCATGACTAACCGCAAAATAAAAGTTAGGGTCGGAAATCAACTATAAAATACACTACCATTGTATAATGGAGTGCCTCAGGGCTCACCACTATCAGTCATAGTTTTCCGCATGGCATACCACAGACTTAACGAAACCATAGAAAAGCACAAAACATTTCCTACTGCAGTTATGCAGACGACTTACAAATTTTAATACATTTCAAAAAGAAGGATGCTAATCTTGAAATGGGTCAGCTCTTTGAAGATATCCAAACGTGGGGAGACTATGCATGGGCGAAGTTATCCTTAGAGAAGTGCAAGTTACACATATGTAGAAAACACTACTGTAACAGTAATCTATCAACCAACAATACACTAATCCCTACTGTTCAGACACTAAGTATCTTAGGCGTCACCTTCACCAAAAGTTAAAAATGGACTGAACACACCTACACTCTATGCAAGTCCATAGCTAGGAAACTAAACATTATTAAATGTCTTTCCACAAACTATTTAACATTCTACAAAATCCCAATGACAACCCATTTTACAAACACCTCAAGCTTAAGTCAACTCGGTCGATCCAATATCCCATATCCACCCTCGACAGGGTAATAGTATTACGTAGATCCTATAATATCCCCATCTCCCCGATGAACAATATTAATAAACTTCAACCTTACTGGTGTTTCAACAATAACCAAATTGATCTTAGTCTCAGCTCATACCCTAAAAACGATACCGCGAACGAAATCTACCTAAGAGAATTCAACCGTATAAAGTCAATTCTGTCCTTAAACAGAATTTATTCAATGTCTGCTCAATCGAACCTCAGAATGGTACCAGTCACATCCTACATCAGATTCAACACTTACATGTTTTTTGAAAAATTCCTCAACACCCCGAACCAACCAAATCGTATTGCTAAGGATACGCCGAGGACATACTAGACTGACACACTGACGAATAATTGCCCAATGTGTACTAAACCACTCTTGCCCCTAACCTTGATCATGTCCTAATGGATTGTCCACTTTTATAACCTTCCAGAAAACTTTTCCTTACTAACACCAACCCAAAAACCTTACTGGGCAACAACACTACAACCAATATTGAGACTTTAATTAAGTTCTTAAAACACGCAAATATTTACCATAAGATATAAATCATAAGATCTCACATGAATTTCATAAAATCACACATATTGTATTTGTAATCTTAATCTAACCTGTAAATAATTAATATAACCTAATGTAAATAATAACACACACTACTCTCCCCCACAAACATTTTGTAGCCGAAGGCCAAAGTAGCTACGTATTCCACTCATTTGTATTAGCTTTAATTTATCTTAAGATTAGTACTGTTGTTAAATAAAATAAATAAATAAATAAGTTTTAAAACTATGGGCTAAGTTTACTTAAGTTTGCATATGAAGTACAATTGAGTTTGCGTTTTTCACTACTAATTTAGAAATTTTAAAATTTTTCTGTTACCGAAAAGACTATCGCATTTTAGCGTCGGTTGATCGTTTAGGTGTGCATTAATCGTGGAAACAAATAGGAATAAAGAAACTGCAACACAAAAAAAGTGGAGATTGGCGAAAAATCGGCTGAAGCTAAGTAGATAAAATATCACAACTTTTAGTGAAAAATTTGTAGAGACAATGAACAAACGACTGACGCTATGTGAAAAATTATGAAGATTCACAAACAATCAAAGGCAGAACATCTCTTGAAAGTAGAAATAAAAGTAGAAGTAGAGTAAAAGGTGAGGTAGAAATAAAATATAATTAAAAAAATAAAAAATACGCTTTTGGAAACTGAAATAAAAAGTAAAAAATAATGTTTAATTATTTATTTATTTATTTACAAGATTGAACCTAATATATACCTAATAAATTTAGTACCAATTTAACGAGTAACTAGTTGCTAGAATCTTATAATGGTGTTTTAAATATTTATGTTGGGGTTTTTTACGAAATTATATGTGTTGGAAATATTTTGAGGGGAGGCAGTTTTTAAAAAATAGGATTGGACTTGATAGCCAATGAAGGATACCCTAGTGCTCTCCAAGTGTTGGCAGAAGTCAAGAAGGTGGTCCAGGGTGAGGTCATTCCCCCAGAGAGAGCAAGGTGGACGAATCGATCCGTTGAGCAAATGTTGATTTGTGTCCCGGTTGTGACCTATACATTGGCCGATGACACACCCGCACGCGCGTCGTGTTGAGCTGGATGGAAGACAGATTTTTGAACATGTTGGGTTAATGGCCGAGTAGCGGTGGTGGAACTGGGCCCATTCGAACAATTTCTTAGTACGCTGGTGACGGAAAACGAGGTTTCTTAGGTCTTTTGTTCTAGTGGGTTTAAAGTTGTGTGTTGGTGCGTTGATGATGAGTCGGGTTGCCCTGTCGGCAACCTGGTGTGATGTTGGGTGAAAACTTTCTCGAGTCGTAAAGAAGTTGTGTTCAGGATTTTGTATGGCTAAAATGGACGATAGGCTGTCAGAGCATTTGCCGTTATTGATGGCAAATTGGAACGCTTTAATATGGCAAAAGCCTCTACCAAGTGATGGAGTTAGACGGGTGTAGTAGGCCCCTGCAACAATTGTATCCATATTGTTGTAGTCGGGGGTTTACATTTGTTCTTAATTATAGGAAATATTAAAGCTGAGAAGGAGGAATAACACATCGCGCCACCGGGCGCCTTATACAACCAAGACTTGTCCTTTTCCTTTAACTACGTTTTCATTACTCGTCCCATGCCGCATTCGTTTTGTTGCGTGTAGTCTTCTCTCACCACAACCAAGTGGCCTTCTGAAATATTAGTTTGCGGCTAACTCAATCTAGTTTATTTGTATAACTTGGAAAAATATTCGGCTCTCTACCTTCTACAATGCTCTTAATTAAAAGCCCTAACTTTCTGCGTATAATATGAGCCATTTGAGTTTAAAATCCTCTTTTCATGACGGCCCCCGGTAGCAAACCATGGCAACGATGAAAGGCGGTCCATCATCACCCGTCGCGCCCTCGTAGAACTGTAACAGGGGTACCCAGAGACAGAAACGAACGTATGAGTACTTGGTTATTTGAACCAGTGAACTTTGGATGCCCCGCACTGTCCTAAGCTGTTCGTTGGCGGTACTCTCTTCCTTTAACACTTTGTGATATCGTCAACAGATGGACGATGCTTGCCTTAACTGCGTATGGTCTGCCCTTCGCAGTGTTCGTCTCTAACTGATTCGGAACTCTTTTATACCTTAACAGACCAGAGGGGCTAAACTTCTGAGCTCCCTGTGATGGCGGACATTTGTTATGGTTACGCTCTGCATACTTCTTTCTTTTACCACTGCACCTTCCCTTGAGTAGTATACTTCTGTCCTTTGCCTTCGCGGATGAAAAATTCAAAATTCGGACTATAGACGCATGAATGGCCCTCTTAAAACCCAACTAAAGACCGTCTTTTGTGCCACAAGTGTCCCGGATAACTTTTCTGAAATCCTTCTTTAACAATTTGGGGATATGACTCCGCACCTATCAAAATTTCTACTGGCTTGCTCTTATAGAATCGGATATATGCAAGCTGCACCCCTGGAAGAGCTCCAACTAAGTTTTGCGTCAATCGGGCTGCTCGGGAGGATTCCTGTGACTTTCGGAATTATAAGCCCCTGCGCATATATCAACATGTTGGGGTCACGTGTAAACTGCAACTTGAACGAACATTCCTTTCGGACCCGTGCCGGAATTGTCCCATCGAAGCCAGACACCCGTGATTGAGTGGGTCTTACCTGCAATCAAACTCGCCTTTGAAACCGCTCGGAAATGAATGTACTTTCAGATCCGGAGTCGATCAGTGCCCGTGCCATATACTTCATTCCTCGGTGGTGGACCTTACTTATGGCTGTTACCAAGAGTACGCCACGTGAGTTGGTCCGAAAACATGACTGCACGTTGCTTACTGCTGCTGATCCTGTGGGTAGTGTAGCCTGATTCCCTACTTGTGCTGTATTCCGCCATAATTCCTGGTTCCGCACTCTGGTGTTCCCATGTGTTTCCATTGGGCTCGCAGTCTCTCTGTTTCTTTGGATCAATGTGTAGTGTCGTCCGTTGCATTTCGCACACCTTGCCATCACGGTGTAATTCTTCACTGAATGCAACCGTGACAAGCAATTGAAGCAGAGGCTTAGTTGTTTCACCTCGTTTGATCGTTCCACAATGTCCATGTCCAGGAATTTAGGACAGGTTTTCACTTGGTACCCTCTAACTTGGCATAGCTTATATACTTATATAGCATATACTTCAAGTGGGTGACACCCATGCGGAATGGACTAGCCCCTTTAACTGTACCCCATCCCCGTTAGCAACGGAAAGGGTCTTCAAGTGGGCGTTGATGAGAATCCGCTTAGTCTCATAACGGTCGGCTAAATTTATCCATGCAACCTCTAAGCCATCACCGGTCAGCGGCACCAGCTGTACGATTTCCTTTGCTTCACCCCGCGTCTCCTGGTTTAAGTGGTACAGCTCTTCCACTTGTGATAGACGGGGGCTGTCCACTTAGATGGCCTTGAACATATCCCGGAACGTAGGCTACGGCTTGTAATCCCCATCCAAAACTTCCGATTCACATGGGGGTACACTGAAGCCCTGGTTTGAATTCACACCACATCCTTCACGGATGTTGAGTTGAGGTCGGCAATCCGCAATAAGCAACGTTGTCGCTTGTCGAATTGCGGCCCCAGAGCGCAGGTACACTTCAAAGTATTCATCATACCGGTCTGGGAGTCGAGCGGCCACTTCATCCCCGTCTTCTCGTTCTTTGATAATATCCACCACTGCTCTATCGAATGCTGACTGAAGTTCGCCCCAACGAAGTTTGAGTTCTTCTACCTGAAGCTCTAACGCATTCAGGGTTTGTTAAAGATCGGATCTTTGGTCACTGGACTCTTCAATTCGGAGAAACAGTTCCGCCCGTCTATAGAATTTGGTAGGCGACATCCTCAGTTCAAAACTCGAATATTTGTTTTAGAAATGATTTAAACGTATTTCACTACGTGCGGACACTAATTTAAAACCCAAGAAAGCCTTTCTAATAAAAATTAATTTTCCTTCAATACTATTTACTTTTTTTTTAATAATTAGTTTATAACATTTATCGCAGTAAACTGCCTAACAAATCTGTCAGATATGATATAAATGGTTGATTCATTCTTAGGGGGTGATCATGCGGGTGTAGCCTCTTCAGTCTACGCCTTGTTGAGATACGGGTGTGTGAGGACGTCAGCGGATTTGTGTGTAATAAAAGTCTGTAGTGATAGCGGCAGTTGCGGACGTACCAAGGGGCGCCCGCAAATCTTCTGAGAGCCGTTCTCTGAAACGCCTGCACTCTTCTGATGTTGTAGGCAGCAGTAGTGCCCCAAATTTGTATGGCGTAGCGAGAAGCAGGTGCCACTACTTGCAGATAGATGAAAATTTTATTAGTTAAAGATAACTTATTCGATGGGCGGAGAAGCCACTCCAGTCTCTTGAGCTTTTGGTAGCAGTGAGCTGTAACTACCTTAATGTTTGCACGTCAAATAAGACGCTTATCCAGAATCAGACCGAGGTACCGGATTTGCTTCATTTGCGGAATGATGCTTGTGTTGTAAGTCACAACCGGACAGACGCCTTGCCTTAATGTGAAGGTGCGATGAGCTGATTTCTCAGAGTTTATGGATATATTCCAGCGCCTGACCCATGAGTGGAATCTATCCAGGTAGCTGGACAATTTCTCCGCAGCTTCGTTCAGAGAGGCAGAGTTGAATATAACTGCCGTATCGTCCACGTAAGTCGCAATAATCGAATGCTCATCTCTAGCTGTAAGCATATCAGACGTATATAAGGAGTAGAGGACCGGAGCAAAGACACTCCCATGCGGGACACCGGCTCTCATGTGCCTGATGTTGGAAATGTTGTCTCTTAACGCCACAGAGAAGGTTCGTCGTTGAAGAAAGCTTCGCATTAGTAAAAACTGTTTGCCAGGCAGGAGTTCTTTCAATTTATGTTTAGGTATCATGGATATCGTTGCACACTTCCACTGTGTGGGAAAATGGCAGATCCGCAGACTGCTGTTGAACAGCAACGTCAGGAACAACACTCCTGAGGCTGTTGTTTTGTGCACTTGGTGGCACGCCATAGATTGAAGCCAGAATTTTTCATTGGATCCGCATTAGCCAACAGATTGTTAAAATAGTCCCATCGCACAGCTTGAATTACATGCCTTAGTTCTCGGGCAGCTCTCCTCAATGCAGCCTTGTCAATTTCATTCCGTAATTTCATATAGCGACGACGTAGCCTGCGTTTATATCTCAGCAACTCCAGAACCTCAGGTTTTATGAGAGCCTGAGGTGGGTTGGATGAACAAGGGAATCGGTATCAAGAGGCTAATTCGGCGGACTCATGAATGTTTTTGGTGAACAGACGCATCATCTATATCCTTGTCCGAATTGATTTCCATATTGAGGTTGATCAATTGGCTTAGATACTGATGAAAGACCGTTATGTTAGCGTGGGGAGGGAACAGTCTGGACCGGCATACGATGCTATATGGAATCAATCCAAGTTTAATAAATAGGGGATGTTGTCTGAGCTAAGGTCAGATGACTCCGCAATGTCCAGAACTGTTGGATGAATGCCATTGTATATAGCAAAATCTACTGCGTAACGCGACCTTGAAGAATCGTGTGGGTAAAGGGTAGGTGCTCCGGTGGCGAGAACCTCTCTGGAAGAGTTTATTATACTCTTGTGAAGTTGATTGCCTCTTGGGGTGGCAAGTCAGGACCCCCAAAGTCGATGTTCGGCGTTGCAATCCCCTCTGACTAAGAATTTAGGTCCGAGTTGATTGAAGAAACTGTCGTGCTGCTGCTCTGATATTTGGGGTCCTGGAAGACAATAAATGGCTGCGATGACCAGGATGCCTTGAGTTGTGTGAATACTGACACAGACAATTTGAATTGAGTCAGACCGAATGGTTTCCAGCGGATGGCGGCGTAGGGATGACCGGATGAGTAAAGCGGCGCCCCCTCGCAAACGATCACTCAGCTCTGCTTTTTGGGTTGTGCACATTGCGTACAAACCTTTCCCTTACCTTTATCGGCAAGTTCTCCTTTAATGTTCTCGACGAGGGTTGAGTGGTGAAGGCCGCGAATAACAATCCTGTATGCCCTTTCATCTTTTAACTGATCCAAATTGAACGTAATGTTTAGCAGCTCAAGATGGCGTATAATACTACGATAGGCATCACTGGTGGAGTGCAGGATTCTCAGACCCTCGTTCGGAGATGCCTTTAGCATGTATGATTCGGGTTCGGTCACAGTGTCAAGGTTGGCTAACAAACCGATAATGTTTGTAATGCCGACAATGGAAATGGGTGGTGGCTTCGGAGATTTATTATGAATCCTTGAATCAGCTCGATTATTTATAATTGGACTTTGAGTAGTGGTCTCAGGCCGACTGGTCGAAGCAGCGGTTTCATTGGCGTTTACAGTTTCCAGAGAAGGTGGTTCGCTCTTATTGGTACACATTTCTTCAAAAGAAAGCTCCATGTCAGAAGCGTCAGAATCGCTACTAAGTGATGCGAATCGATTTGCATCCCAAAATTGTTTTCTGCTAACTTTTTTAATACTTGTCTGTTTGGACAAACTTGGTTTATGCTTCTTTTTATGCGGTTACTTGATGAGGGCGCCGAGAACCACTCCAACAACGGAGCAGGAGCTTTGTTCGAAAAAGCAGGCATGATGTCAATGGGAGGAAGGCTATGTGTTTTAGTGACAGTGGCACAGTGGTCCGCCTGGTCACTCATGTAGGAGCGACCAGCAGTGCAGATCGGAGGAAACAACAAATAAGCGCTTTCAAAAGGTTTCGTGGAATTAAAATTTTTCTTTTTTATAATTTATTAAACAAAGTTGTGAAAATTTATTTATTTATTTATTTATTTTTTCCTTTATAAATTTACTTCACTTGCTTGACGCTAGAAGCTATATTTATATTAATTATTTACTAGGCGCACAGTAATTTTCGAATTACTGGGCAGCAGCAAACACAATGCACCAAGACCCAAATGAAATAAAAGAAAAATAATTATTATGTTTCGTTTATTTCTTGTGCATGCACAATTAGTTAATTAATATGCGCCACGACGCACCAAGCCCCAAGGAAATGAAAAGAAAATGGAAAACACATATTTTACTCTCAATTTTTTATATTTTATACGTGCAAAATGTTTCCTACTTAATGTGCATCAGCAGATGGAATGCACCAAATATAGTCAAAATAATTTATTTTCAAGAAAGAAAAAAATATTAAATTTCTTTATTTGTTTGAAACACAGTTCACTTAACTCTATTCACTCACTGCTATAAGGTAAGGTTTAATTAATATCCATATGTAATATGATATAATATAATGTAATAATATAATATAAAGTTAATTAAACAAGGTGATAATCAGTTACTGCGTAGCAATAATGATCTTTAGTACGTTGTTTCTTTTTGTCCGCAAGTTAAACAGTTTAATCTTGCGGTGCTGGAAAGAGTTTCAACTTTTGGTGTTGGAATGGTTTGCACTTGCGGTTCGGGGAGCCGAAATGTATGCTTATCAGTAGCGGTTCTTTTGGTTGTTCTTGAAAGTCGAATTTTATTCAAATTGTGGTGAAAATATAAATTATAATAATTTTAGCAATTATGGGATAGCAGTCGCAAATAATATATGTAAAGTAATAAGGCTCTTATTCTTAAAGAAAACTAGAAGCTATAGCTAGGGGCTTATCCTTACTGCAGTGGAACAGGGGCTAATATTTAGAAGAATATTTAGAGATAATATAAAAAATAAAGTTTATAACTTTCTAGCAGGTCCTGGCGCGTTGCTGCCTTCTGCGCTCTTCGAATTTCGTACGCTTCATTTGTTTGATTTTTATTTTCATTCGAATATATAAACATTTCGACTTTATACAGTTTTTACCCCAAGAGGTAATCAACTTCACAGGAGTATAATAAACTCTTCCAGAGAGGTTCTCGCAACCGGAGCACCCACCCTTTACCCATACGATTCCTCAAGGTCGCCCGACGCAGTAGACTTTGCTATATACAATGGCATTCATCCAACAGCTCTGGACATTGCGGAGTCATCTGATCTTAGCTCAGACCACATCCCACTATTTATTAAACTTGGATTGATTCCAGATAACACCGTATGCCGGTCCAGACTGCTCCCTACCCACGCTAACATAACGGTCTTTCATCAGTGTCTAAACGAAAGGATCAACCTCAATATGGAAATAAATTCGGACAAGGATATAGATGATTCGGTTGACTTGTTCACCAAGAACATTCATGAGTCCGCCGAATTAGCCTCTTCATACCAATTCCCTTGTTCACCCAACCCTCCTCAGGCTCTCTTAAAACCTGAGGTTCTGGAGTTGGTGAGATATAAACGCAGGCTACGACGTCGCTATATGAGATCACGGAACGAATTTGACAAGGCTGCATGGAGGAGAGCTGCCCGAGAACTGAAAAATGTAATGCAAGCTGTGCGATCGGAGCATTTCAACAATCTGTTGGCTAATGCGGATCCAATGAAAAAGTCTGGCTTCAATCTATGGCGTGCCACCAAGTGCATCAAACAACAGCCTCACAGGCATGCTCCAATCCGTGGGCCTCTAAATCAGTGGCTGCGTACGGAGACCGAGAAAGCAGAAGCATTTGCTAATGAGTTGGAGAGCCGGTTCACGCCTTTTAGCCTGGCTGACCCTGGTGACGTTGAGGAAACAAATGAAGTCATATCGAGATGTATATTAGATCACAGTCCAACTAAACATGTCACCCCTGAAGAGGTTGTGACTCAAATTCAGAGACTGAAATCTAAGAAGAGCCCCGGACATGACCATATTGACAACAGGGTGGTGAAAGCACTCCCTTGGAAGGGAGTGTTGTTCCTGACGTTGCTGTTCAACAGCATGCTGCGGATCTGCCATTTTCCCACACAGTGGAAGTGTGCAACGATATCCATGATACCTAAACCTGGTACTCCGGAGAACTGTGTCACATCATATAGGCCCATAAGCCTGCTTCCAACGTTTTCAAAGATTTTTGAAAGATTGTTTTTGAGTAGATTGTTGGCAGTACGGGGTGTTCAAGAAGCCATTCCTGATCACCAATTTGGATTTAGATCACAGCATGGCACTCCCGAACAACTGCATCGAGTCGTTAATCACATACTTACTGCATTTGAGTTGAAACAGTATTCCTCTGCAGTCTTCCTAGATGTCAAACAAGCATTCGATAGGGTATGGATCGATGGACTTCTGCATAAATTAAAATTACTCCTGCCTGGCAAACAGTTTTTACTAATTCGAAGCTTTCTTCAACGACGAACCTTCTCTGTGGCGGTAAGAGACAAAATTTCCACCTTCAGGCACATGAGAGCCGGTGTCCCGCAGGGGAGTGTCTTAGCTCCGGTCCTCTACTCCTTATATACCTCTGATATGCCTACAACTAGAGATGAGCATTCGATTATTGCTACTTACGCGGACGATACGGCAGTTATTTTCAACTCTGCCTCTCTGAACGAAGCTGCGGAGAAATTGTCCAGCTACCTGGATAGATTCCACTCATGGGCCAGGCGTTGGAATATAGCCATAAACTCTGAGAAATCAGCTCACTGTACCTTCACTTTAAGGCAAGGCGTCTGTCCGGTTGTGACTTACAACACAAGAATCATTCCGCAAATGGAGCAAATCCGGTATCTCGGTTTGATCCTGGATAAGCGTCTTACCTGGCGTGCACACATTAAGGTAGTTACAGCGCGCTGCTATCAAAAGCTCAAGAAACTGGAGTGGCTCCTCCGCCCATCGAATAAGTTATCTTTAACTAATAAAAGGCTCATCTATCTGCAAGTAGTGGCACCTGCTTGGCGCTACGCCATACAAATTTGGGGCACTACTGCTGCCTACAACATCAGAAGAGTGCAGGCGTGTCAGAGCAAGGCTCTCAGAAGATTTATGGGCGCCCCTTGGTACGTCCGCAACTCCACGCTGCATAGGGATCTTGCCGTGCCAACTGTTATGGAGGTGATTAATTCTCACAGCTGCCGCTATCACTACAGACTTTTGTCGCACCCAAATCCTCTAGCTTTCTCCCTCACCCGTATCTCAACAAGGCGTAGACTGAAGAGGCTGCACCCACATGATCTCCCTCTAAGAAGGATACAGCCTTCTATAATTAATTAAGTTAGTATAAGTCTAATTTTTTATTTTTATTGTCACGTCATTATTTTTTAAATCCGACAAATGTTTTATGCAGTTTACTGCGTTTAATGTTATAATTTAATTTAAAAAAAAAAAAAAAAAATATACAGTTTGAGCTGCACTGCCGGAAAACTCAATTCTCAGAGGCTATTTTGTTTTTGTGTTTTATTTGTATCTATACAGTTTGAAGAAGCAGCATCTGAAAATTGAGTTGGTCTTAATATTTAGCGAATTCGACTATTTTTTCGCACCAAACTTAGGCACAAACATTTTCCATGACATATACCAATTGTACCAATTTTCATCGTGCTCGGTCAAACGGTGTCTGATTCCATAGGGATCAGATAGACCGACAGACAGACAAGCATCCTTTTTTTATATATGTAGGAAGAGCGCGGGAAAGATCATTGCGCAGTAGTCGCCGTCTAGAGAGAGAACGAGTGAGAGAGCAATCAAAGCGCGCATTGAAGCTACCGCGCTGTGGCTCGGCTCAAGTCAGTCGCAGTGAGAGGTTCGTACCGTAAGGTTGAATAAACCGTTGTGCAAATTAAATATTCTGTAAATTAAACATTCTGTAAAATAAACATACTACCAATTAAATATTCTATAAAAGTGGGGCTCGTCCATATAAACAAAAAGTTCGACGAACAACGGCAACGGTTGGACGAATAAAAGTAAAAGGCAGCAAGTAAAACGCGAACAACGGCAAACGGTGGCAGTTCGGCGAATGAATGCAAAGGGCAGCACTTCTGTGAACAACAGCAAACGGCAGCAATTCGACCAACAACGACAAACGATGGCTGTTCATCACACAGCAGCAGACGGCAGCAGCTCGGTGAACAACGACAAACGGTGGCAGTTTGTCGTACAGCAACAGACGGCAGCAGTTCCGTGAACAGAAGAAGCCAACAGAAAACAAATAACAGTACAGAGCAATAAACAGTAAAGAGCAGCACGTAGCCCAGAGTGTCTGAAGAAGGCGACTGAGGACAACGGAAGTGAAGATACAGTAATTGTATGTAAGTGGCATTTACATTTTATTTAAGTCAGTGAACTAACAAAGTGGAAGTTGAATATCTCAAAATGGACAGAGGCGAAATTTTAGAATTACGTGTAGAAGAACTGCGACCAAAACTGACTGAGATGGGTTTAGTAGCGGTAGGTCGGAAAGTCGAAGTGCAAATAAAATTACTCTCTCACTTTAACTTGATAGAAGAAGAATCAGATAAATACAGCATAGCTATGGCAGAACCTTCATAACAGAATTTTGACACAGCTATCTCATGGTTTACTCTAAAAGACGTAAAGGGCAGTGTCTCCGAGTTCACAGGATCAGATTCAATTGACGTTAATAAATGGATCTGTGAACTGGAAGAATGCGCGAACATTGTACATTGGTCGGAATTATATACGCGAAACAATTATTAAAGTGTTCAGCAAAATCATTCGTGCGCAGTAAAAATAATATTCGCAATTGGAATTCACTAAAAACAGCACTGAAAGAGGAATTTCGAATGAAAGTATCATCAGCAAAAATTCACAGGGAATTAAGTAAGCGACACCATAAGAGGAGAGAAAGTTAAAAGAATTTCTTTATGCGTTGACGGAAACAGCGAAACCCATAGATCTAGAAGAAGATAGCTTAATTGATTATTTAATCGAAGGCGTCACAGACTCTAGGAGAAACAAAGCGTCCCTATATCAGTCAAAAACGATTAAACAATTAAAAGATCAGATACACACTTATCAGGAAATTCTAATCTAATAGAACACCCAAGAAGTACGATCGGTAGCATCGTAATTCCCGTTAAAATTGACAACATCGCAATGGAGGTAAAATTCCATGTAGTTCCAGACGAAGACATAAGCTTTGAAGCAATTTTAGGAAGAACCATCCTTGAAAGCATAGGTGACAAAAGACGGGACCGTGCTTAAATGCAGAAACTCTGAGCATAGTAAGTTGAAAATACCAGCAAAGCAAATTAGCGAAAAATCGTCCAATTCCTGCTCTGAGCTATTGAACGAATTCAAAAACATGTACATGCCACATTGCGTGTTGGAACAGGATGATAGCTTTCTGTTAGATTTGTCACATCTGAACCTAAATCAAGTAGAAGAAAATGATGATGCAATTGCTTATATGGATGACATCAATACGCCAAGCAAAGGGGTGAACGACGGCTTGATAAAGCTCAAAAGAGTACTCGAAGTTGCAAAGAAAAACGGTTTGCGAATAAATTGGTGAAAATATCAGTTGTTACAAAACAGAGTAAATTTCTTGAGCAGAAAACGGATCAATAAGACAAAGAAAGGAGAAAACACAAGCGGTTGAAAACTTTCCGAAACTACGACATAGAAAGGGTATCCAACGGTTTTTAGGCCTAATACTTATTTTCGAAAGTTTATCGAAGTACACGCAGTGGTCACCAAGCGTTTGTCTGACATTTTGCGCAAAGACCCTAGGTTCGAGTTTAAAGAATTATAGCATATAGCATTCGAGCAATTAAAGACAGCATTAATTAGTAATCCAGTTTGAAAATAATACAACCCCAAATCAAAGACAGAAATATATTATGATGCATTTGAATATGGTATAGGAGCTGTGCTATTGCAAAAAAAAAAAAAATTCAGAAAATGGTCTGTTTCACCCCGTGAGTCATAAGACTAGACCTCACGAGGATAAATATCACTCTTACGAACTTGAAGTGAGAATCCTAACAGATTGTAACGCGTTTGCTGTGACAATGAAGAAAAAAGAAATACAGTTGTGAGTAGCACGCTGGGAAATGTTTTTACACGATTTCGACTATGAAATAGAACATCGTTCAGGTAAAAAAATGAGACACGTCGATACACTAAGCCGAGTGTCATGCTTCATGTTGTCTGAGAGTGAGTGATAGATGACACAGATTTTGATTAGGTGAGCAGAATTAGCGATCATAGGAGTCTGCACAAGAGCGGTTACCGCACTCTTGCGATATGAGTGATTTGTCGGTGTTGGAGTTGATACAGTGAATCGGGTATCGCGACTTGATGCCGCAGAAGTTTCTTATGTTGGTCCATAGAGAGGGGTTTGGGTAGAGGGGTTAATATCGGTAATAAATTTGTTTATGCATAAAAGTTTGGCTTTTTTTCGTTCGCGTTTAAAATTTGCATTAGCATTCGTATAATTTAAAATGTTAGTAGAAGTTATGTAACAAGTGGTGGTAAGCTGGTAAGCCAAAACGAAAAGCAAAAGTATGTACAGGCACGAAGAAAAATGACCAAAATGGCTAAACTGTTTTTAGAATCAGTCATGGTCAGTACATACGACCAGCTAAAGAATGCGCTTAGAGCGGAATTTAAGTGTACGCTGAAAAGTGAAGAAGTGTATGCAAAGTAAGTAGAAAGAAAAAAAAGGAAGGATGAGAACTTTCATCAATACTTGCTACATATGAAAAATATTGCTGCGCTGGTTTAAATTGAGGAGGAGTCAGTCATTGGATATATAGTGGACGGACTGAGCATCAAAAGTGAATAAAAGTTTAATATGTACAATTGCAAATCGTATCGTGAGCTGAGAGAGAAATGGGAAGTGTACGAGCGAAAATGTGCTGGTGAGAAACAAGCTGACAAATACCGTTGTGGCCAGACAAATAGATCCAATGCTAGTAGAGTGCCTGGATGATTCAATTGTGGATCAACAGAGCATATGAGAAAGGATTGCAACGTCGATACTAAATGCTTTAAGTGCGGTGGCGTGGGCCAAATATCAAAAAATTGCCAACGGGTAGTAAAGAAGTTGCAAATTGTTAGATATGGAAAGCGTTTTATGGTAGTAGTACTGAACGGCCTCAGAGTCACCGGCCTGGTTGACACAGGTGCAGATGTGTCAATTGTGGGCGAGTCGATTTTCAAGAATCTGGAAAATGTTAGTTTGCGGAAGTACTACCCTGTTCTCCATGGCCTAGGTAATACCAAGTGCAAGCGCTGGGTACGTTTGTGGACATCGCGCAAGTCGATGGTATCGAATCAGAGCAAATGTTCGTCGTAGTACCATAAGGCAATATTCAAAACGAAGTGTTGCTCGGATTTGACTTCGCATCGCGGTTTTGTATGTCACTTAATGAGGAAGGATTCAACTTTTCAAAGGTTAGGGGCACCGAGTATGAGCGTTTGCATCGTCATCTCAATGAACTACTGGTATCCATTCTTAATGGACGATGAGAGGACAAGGATACGCAAGGAAGCCCGCAATCTGATTGAGAAGGCACAAGAAAGATACAAGAAGGGCTATGATTTGTCATAGTCGCAAAGCCGAAAACGTGTATAAAGAAGGCGATTTGGTTGCAATAAAACGCACGCAGTTCGTAGCTGGATAAACTTGATAGCACGTATCTGGGCCGTTATGAAGTCGCAAGAGTGCAGAGGAATGGTCGCTATGATGTTAAGAAAGCGGCTCAAGAGGAAGGCCCTAATGTTACTTCAACATGAAGTTGTGGAAATATATTAATTGGAACGAGGATTGTTGGTCGTCTGGATCAGACTTCGGTAGTCACGACGGCCGAATGTAACAAGTGGTGGTAAGCTGGTTATCAATGAGCACTATCGGGCTGACCCATATCGATATGCGGCCGAGCTATCGGTCAGCAGCAGAAGTAAAAGACAGCTGACCCAGCGAATAAGTTCCAGTTGAAGAGGATCGTTTTAAGTTTTGGAAAATGTTTAAAGGTTTGAATGGAATGGGTGTCAAAGAAAGAAATGCTAATTGGAAAGTGATCGCTGCCAAAGAGATCGGATTCTGTAGACCAAGTTCCATGGGTAGCTATTGAGAAGAAAGGGTAAGGTCAATGTGGACGACAGTACGTTGGGTGCTAAAGTGTGTGGGAGAGCCATCATTTAGAATAAGTAATGGAGACTGATCAATAAATTTTGAAATTAAATTACCTTTATGGTTGTTAGAAGGACAACCCCATCTACGGTGCCAGTTGTTAAAGTCACCGCATATAATGGTTGGTACCGAAGGGTTGGCAAAAACATTGTGAACGTTATGAAGAGAGAAGTTAAAATTTGGAGGAATATAAGAGGAAAGAACGGAGAATTATAAATTGGAGTGAATGGTTATACCTGCGAAAACGAAGTCTTGGTTAAGTTTGAGAACATCATGTTCAATGGAAGAGTGAATTAAAAATGCTACTCCCCTATGAGAGTTGGAGGAGTGTTGAGGATAGAGCGTATAATTAATTGGAATGGGAAAAAAGTATGAGTATTGAGGTGAGTTTCTTGTATGGCGATAATTAGTAAGTAATTGTAACTGAATATAATTATTGAGGTACCCGTTCATATTCTATTGTAGAATTTTAAGCATGGCAATTTAATAAAATTTTATGATTTAAGGAGAAAAAGAAAATAATAAAAAAAGGGTGTGCAATCGTTAGACCGCCGTCAAGAACCAAGTTCCTCCCGCCTTACAATGATTTTCTTGTGGCCTTAAACTTAATCTAATTTCTTGATGTGTAACTTAAAGTTACAATTCGGAGAACTGCGCGATTGTCCATTTTTGTGATCCTTTACTTTACTTATGTAATGCTCTTTCATTACGGTTTCTCAATGTTAACTTCTACTGCAAGTCAGTCATCTTTTTAAATCCCATCACATTGTGCCATGGTAATTAATGGCTTATGGTAACTATAATAAGAAGCGTATGCTTCAGATTAAATTTTGTCGAATTATCTTGAAAAAACAGCGTCAATGGTAGTACAGTAATTTGTTGCGAATTGCGCTGGATCATTATAAATATATAAATCAAATGTATCTAATAAAAAGAATATTAATTCTTCGAATTTTTCTTTAGTATTGAAGTTGACGTTGTAGTCTCCAGCCAATATGAGTGGAAGTTTATGAAAATTTTGTTTAAGTAATTTAGAACCTCCCTTGGTATATTCAACAATGATCGATGAATGAATATTATAATATCCTCAATTTTTTGATTTGGGGATATATAAATAGCTACAATAAACATTGCATTTTACAAATAGCTAAACTTAAGTCACCAACTGTTGAGTGCGTTCCATATTTTCTGTACAAGTATGAGCCACGTCTTCACTTCTACGATATATTGCGACTCCACCTGAAGGAACATTTTGTCGATTTATAATAAGAAATGCAATTGAAAAAACCTTGATTCTATCAGCTCGATTTCTTGTTTTTCTAAAGGTTCATAATTACCTACTATAGTTAGTTAATTAGAAAATGCGGCATTAGCCTGTCTCTTGACTTGGTTGAGTTGATAAAATTTAAGTTTTCGCTAAGGATGGGGTCCAATAATGTGTCTTGTAATAGAGTTATGGTGTTGCTCGTACCCGTGGTAGTTGTCGCAATTGTCCAATAAATATAATATCTATACCACCAAATTCTTCGTTATGATTATTGGTTATTTCTTTTAACGCAAGACAATTTTCACTAAAAGCTCTGGGCTTATCATACTTATTTCATCGACGATTAATACTTGTACATATCTAAAAAGATATCTATACAAATGCGCTATTTCAGATAACAGAGGCAATAGTTTTGAAATTGAAATTCTAAGTGCAGAATGAATTGTTGTCCCATCCAATTGACATAGAAGTTTTACCATGGTAGCGCAAGCTATATAACCATTACAATAGCCGTCTGTGTCAGTAAATCTGTTAAAAATATCCATTATTAGTCTAATGACAAAATTTTTTTCCAGTGCCTGGTCCTGGTGAAAAAAATTTGTAAAGGTGCTTGGTGTGGATTGTAAATGTTAAATAACATGCATCAATAAATGAAACCCGCAAAAAAAAGATAATAAAAACAATGTGCGAGTGTGCTTAGCACTCACGAGCGCATGTAAAATATCATTCCATCGAAACCAAAGATGTTTCACAACAAAACGTCATCACCTCGACTCCCTCGCTAGCCATGAAAAAAAAAATTTGTCTTTGGTGACCAAGTAATATTGTGTTCGAAAAAGCAAACTTATAGATCACCTTCCTTTAGATTTGCTATTGCATTATAATTTAAAATTTATATGAAACCCTGTGCAAATCGAACAACATATATATATGAGCAGTTTCACTTTTGAAAGCATATTATAATTCATAATTGAGGCACATAAAGTATATATATATATAATATATAAGAGCCAAGCCTCAGCGACATGCATGCAAATTGATATGCAAGATCGGCGTTGAGTAGGGTACACACACAATCGAAATGGAACTCGCTCTCTCTCTCTTCGCAAACGCGAAAGCTTGAAATTGCGGGCAGCTGTCTTGTTGTTGTTGCCGTTGTTGATGTTTTGCCACTGTTTGGTTTTGAGCTCTCTGCATGAGCAAAACAGAAGAGCAACAACAAAATCCAGCAAAAATACAACAAAATACAACAACAACCTTGTTTAGGTTTTTAACTTTTCTGTCATTTCACTCCCACCACAAGCCGCGTAAAGGAACTTCGTTCAAATAAAGTTCAGTTAAAAGAAAATAGTGGAGCTACCGACTGAGGTGACGGGAGCTTCTTGTGAAAAGAAAGATTCCCCGATGGACAACAAGCCACAGTGTTCGTGTTGCAAACAAATTAGTGTGAGGGGAAGAAGGCTCACCGACACATCAATTTGATCGAAAAACTTCACAGCGGCATCCTGTACCCGGGATGAGCAAAAGAGCGAAAATAACTAGATTAATCCATTAACATGTCGTCCTCGTCGTCAAAGGCGATTGTATTGACAAGCGTGTTTTTTATTGTAGAGATAAGATATGATTTTTCCTTTTAAGTTGAGTTGTTATTCTGTTCGAAATATTTCTGGATAAGATCTTCATTTTGGACCCAGATAACCTCTAATATTGTAGCTGTTTCCTTGGCTGGTTGGAGTTCAAGTGATTCTGGGAAGAAGAGGTAGTAGAAGGAAGTGCGTTGGAAGAGTTTGAAGAAGTGTGTTATGGTGTGATGGCATCTTAGTAAGAAATGGTTTCTCTTTGGGCTGAAGGCTGAGAATTAGAGAGAAGAGCGGAGGAGTGGGATGAGTTGTTGTTGTAGTAACGATTGTTGTAAATTTTATACGCAGTTTTAATGTCTGTTTTTTCGCAAACTCGAATCATTTGGAGTTGCTTTTGCTTGATGAATACCGGGCAGAGACGGTCGAAAGCGTGGTGAGTGGACTCACTAATTTTAAGTTCCTTGCAGTTAATAAAAGCTTGAGATTCGCAGCAGATTTCCTTAGATTCCGTGTCCACGTGCCCGTCAAGTTGAAGCATACTTTGTTATTTCTGCAAAATCTAATTGGCAGTGGAATGTACGGGCGAATTGCCACTTTTTCGTAACCAATATTAATTTGATTGGGCAAATATGTCGAGTCGAAGGTTTCTTTAAAAATGCCGTTGTCTCTTTTTTTAGGATTTTCTGACTGCACATACGTTTTGTGATATAAGCTCCGTTAAAATGTCTACTTCTGATATATCAGAAGATCATTTTTGACGTATTAAGCAATTTGTGCAAGGAAACATTAATATTTAAGTTGTTGTTCAGAGAAGTGAGTTTCATGAGTTTAGAGGCCTGAGTTGATGTTTTTGTTTGAAGAACAATTGAACCGTTGCGTAGTTTCCTCTATGGAGAGTACCGTAGGAAGCCGTCCGCTTCTATTCTGTTTTGCTCTGTCACACTGCGGTTGCAGGTTCTGTGAGCACTTGTCTTGATCAGTCAAAGTGCAGGGGAAAGCTCTGTAAGAATTTTCACTCTCAAAGTTCTCAAAGAGAACCGTCCATTCGCACTCATTTGTGAGTGCAGTGGTTGGCTCCATAGGAGCATGAGTCTATTCAGGGCTGGGCGGTTCGTGAACAACGAAAGAAGTATTAAAAAATGATAAAATACTTTCGGATTTTTTTTGTTGCCTTTTTTTAGAAATCGCTGAGCTTATTTGCTTTGTTTTCGAATGATCTAGTTTCTTTTAACGTTAAGAAGTTGGCAACACTGCTGAATGAGAGTGAGTGTAATGGAGAATAGTGTGTGCAGGAGACTGAGTGTAATGGCAAATGAACCGAATTCGGCCATGATTCGAAGAATCCCTTTCTTTCTGTTTGTTCACCGTTCATAAACTCGCACATGTTCTTAAACAGACAACAACGTAACATTAATTGTGTTACCGTTTTTATTACTGAGTGGAAAAATAGCTACTTTTTTATTTGAAAGATGTTTTATGACTTATTCCATATCTGTAAGGCAAGTAGTGTCAAAATATTTTTCTTACCATTTATTGTTTGTAAAACTTGCCATCAAAGACCAACAGCGACGTAGCGCAAAATATACTGCACTGCATACGTATGTACTTGTTTTTTTTTTTTATGGCTCATACTCACTGGTGCCACAAAAAATATTTATCGCCATCGCCAGTGATTCAAGATACAGACGGACCTGAGCTTTCATGTACCATACCAATGTTGACTATCGACTTTATTTATATTTATTTTATGTCGTCATGTCTGAAAGACCTACTAGGGACAGAGATATGGGGAAAAAATTGGAATCCGGTACATCAAAAAGAAAATCTGAAACGGTTCTGCCCAACCAAGCTATGGGTTCCACTATGATGAAATTTCTCACTTATTCAAGTTTCCGAAACAGAAGCGGCTTAAGGATCAAAGAAATCAGTCACCCATTTTTCTGAAACAGTTTCAGAATCGGGTGATTCAACTGTGATCAAAGACTCTGACTCCCATGAAAAGTTAGTAAGTGAGAATATTTGTTATTCAGGAAACCTGGTCTTGGTTTGAGTAATTTGTGGATCTAGATTCGAGGAAGTGAGTATTTCCAGTAAGGTTTTTGCAGCGTCATAAGTCATAGATTATACATAGCCTTGATAAATCTGGTGGAAGTTACTTCAGAGACCCATATAAATTCATTCGTTGATAAGCTCTCAAAGAGTACGGTTGTCTTAAAACTAATTACTGCTTTGTAATTTTAACGGTCATCGTCACGAGTTTACCTAGGCTTCCCTACACGAATCAAGCAAATCTTGTAAGTTTTCAGTCCTAAAGGAAAGGCAGGAAAATTAAACGATTCAAAAAACACGGAGGTGATGATTCTGCATCACTTAGCCCAATGATGAAAAAGGAGAAAGATGCACTTGGTAAAGCGCAATTCATCAGCTATTTTTGTCCGCTACAGACCCTAATAGATGATGACCAATGAAATCAGGATAAAACTACGGCTGCTGCTACAAAACTTTATCTTCAACATACCACGGTTTTAACCCAATTCGTCCCATGCAATGACTTTTAGTCACTTTTGAAGCATTCGTTTATAAATACATTTTCTTTACAATAATGTAAAATGTAAAAAATAAAAAAAAAATTGTCTTTTTTTCAACTAATACATGTTTGGTTTCGATACAGTGAAATTTTACAGTGGCGTCATAGCGTCACCCCATTATCGTTCTTCGTTAGCTGTGTATCTAATATAAACAACAAAAAGAGGAAGGGCACGCGTCATTGTTTTATTTTTATTTTTTTCTTTCTTTAAGAAATAACTAAATAAATAACCAAAATTGATTTAGATTGCATTTATAACTATTTGTTGCGCTAGATATGTCGAAAAATCTAATTTGAATAAAGCTAATTTTTCCTTTACTACTCGGCAAACAGCAAATCTGCAAAATGTCTCATGTGAAAACGAAATCAAACCAGCAACAACCAGCAAACGTAGCATTAATTTTGCATTAAATTAATTTAGCATTAACTTTGCATTAACATATGTTCGAATTTTTTATGGAATTTAACGTGAAGCTGTTAGCGACTTGAAACGCTTTCAGCTGTTATGGTAGGCAGATCGTTTTGTTTATAAATTGTTCTCCATATTGTTAAATATGTACCTTCTTCTTCTTAGCTTTCACAGTCCGGTGTAGACCATAGCTTCATCAACAATTTTCCTCCATTCCGCTCTATCTCTAGTCAGAGCTCTTTTTTTTGGGAGCCCACGTTTTCTTCCTCCAATTGGGCGCATTTTAAATGCGTTTTTTGGCATTCATTCTGCTGGCATACTTATCACGTGACCAATCCATTTAATACGTTTTGCCTTTATAAAACGTACAACATTTTGGCCGCCGATAATATTTTCGAGTTCGTTGTTTTATCGGATTCGATACGTTCCGTCTTCTAGACCCACTGTGCCATATATTTTTCTTAACACGTTTCTTTCGCAAGTCAATAATTGATTGGTATCATTTGTTGTTAATGTTCATATTTCTGCACCGTACGTAAGCACTGGTCGTATTAGTGTTTTATACATTTTCATTTTCTGTGTTCTAGATAGAATTTTTGAGCGAAACAACTTAATGTTTGCGTAGTACGCCCTGTTCGCAGACTTTATTCTCTCGCCGATAGCAATTGTTGAGTCTTTATTTTCCGATAACGTAAAGCCCAAGTAATTGAATTAAGGTATGTTCTCAAAAACGAAATCGCCGATTATCAAGTCATTACGAGTTATGTTTTGCGATGATCGAATCATGTATTTTGTTTTGTCTGCATTGGCTTTTTCTCTGCCTAAGGCTTCAGCTCTTTCTTCAAACTGTTTAATTTTTCGGATCAGAACATTTTCTCTTTTGGCCATTATGAGCACATCATCTGCATAAGCGCATATTTGGAAATCTCTTTTGAAGATGTTTCCATCTGAAATTATCTTCTTAATAACTGTATGAAGCATTAGATTAAATATTAGAGCAGACAGAATATCTCCTTGTTTCACTCCGGACAATACTCTGAAAGACTCAGATACTTCACCTTGAACTAGTACTTTACTGGTCGTGTTTTCTAAAGTGCAGACAACTAGTTCTATCAGTTTGAATGGAATACCAAGCATTTCCAGACAGAATTTTATTTGTTTTCTATCTATACTATCGAAAGCCAGCTTAAAATCAACGAAAAGGCAGAAAAGGTCTTTATTGTATATTCATAAAACTTCTCAAATATTTGGTTCACCATTAAACCTTGGTCGACAGCCGATCTGTCGATTCTGAAACCACATTGGTACTCATCCAATATTTCTTCGGCGTAGACATTTATTCTTTGGTATATAATGTTGGTAAATACCTTATAGCCAGTATTGAGTATGGATATACCTCTATAGTTTTAGTATTCAGCCTTATGGCCTTTTTTGTGTATAGGTACTATTACGCTGTTTAACCATTCATTAGGCATTTTATTTACTATCGATTTTATTTTATTTTACTATCGATGTAAAAGCCCGTTCCTCTTTGGCCTTGGGACTCTGAACCACTGTAGAATATCGAATAAGCTTTCTTTCTTATTTCTCGGCTTTCTATCCATCTCATTTCTTGCATTGCTCAAACATTCACTTGGTATCTCATTAACTCATTTGCTATCTCTGCCATTTTTCCCGTCTGCAGCATAGTCAATATATTCCAGTTACAAATTGTCAAATCGTAGTCTTTTAAACGTTGCGTTGGTCGACATCGAAATTCGTTCCTCATCCGATGCTGTTGTTTACGTATCATGACTAGTTGCTTAAACTGCTATTAGGGCGTCAACCTAAAGACCAGCCCCTCGCGGGCATCTCACCACATATCATTAGTTCCCAGTACTTCCACCAAAGTCTTCCTCTACACTGTAGAAGTCTGTTTGGTCTCCAAACCAGGTTAACAGCCTCACCACTAGAAGGCGTTATGAGGGGAGTGGAAAAATAAGTGTTGGGCATACCGTCCCACGATCCGCCATCAAGTTACACATTTTTCCCTTTATGACGCCGTTAAATGTGTACCATTACTATTAAAAAGGGATATCTTAAAGTTCAAGAAGTGTTCGGCTGTATTTCGTTTCGTGGCAGTTGAAGGAATTGCGTTCGTATAATTGTGATTTCGTTTTCGGGCTCCTTCAACGCTTATTTTTTAACATTGCCCTGCAGTTCCTTTTGTTTTCATTTTGATTCGCACTCAAGGTGTCACGGAAAATCCCGTGGCTACACAGTGACATTTGTTTTCTTCTTAATTTCCCAACATAAGGGAAGGCAAAGAAAAAAGATATAGTATGTTTCGTAAATGTATATTCTTTACGAGCACAAAAATTTGAGCGCAACAACAAAGCAGGCGTTCAGGACGTGACCTACAATATATTAGGTATGTAAATCGAAAATTGACTGAGGATTGCCATGTTAAGTGAGATGCGTTTGGTAATAAAAATTCCTCTTTTTCCTTTGACCATCTTCTATACCATTAGTGGGATTTAGCAACGGTGTTTTCTTTGTTCTTGTAATTGCCATCGCGTATTTGTATCAGTTTGGTATTTATACAAATAAAAATAAGTGCTATTTTTCGAAAAAAATTTAACTTATTTTCAATAATTTTTAACTAATTGAGTAATTTTGAACATGTGCGAGCTAAAGTATACGGGCGACATTTTGCACAGTCACGAGGTAAACAGAATTACGATATTACGATTACGATTGGAGGTTTTCATTTTATCATGTCTTACCTTGGGTCGATTTGTCACATTATGCAATAGTGTGGACTTAAAGAATAACTTTCCATTATTTATGCATATAATGCTGTAGATAAAATATTGCATGGACATGCTTTTCCTAGAGCTGGGAGAGGTCACTCATAACTCCATCTGGCTTTGAGAATAATTATATATAAAAATTTTAATATTTATGAAGACTTGGAAACGACTCTTCGTACTACCATTGACGGTGTGATCAATGGAACTGTGTCTTATGATGACATTGAAAACTGCGATCATAATACTGAAGAATTACTTAAAAAATTTAATAAAAGTCGTCTATATTATGGATACAATACTTTCGTATGGTGTCAATTGCAAAATAATACATAAGAGCTGAACTAATGGTAGATTGGCAAGAACATTTAAAGAGCGATAGGCAAATTCTTCCATATTTCCATGCATCTGGATATTATCCTTACGCTAAATCTGAGCATTTTAATCTCTAAAGTATGATAAAGTTTCAACAGTCTATGGATCCGGCTATTTTCCAGCAGTTTATTGCGGGAATCTTCACTGCTCGACTTAGTGATCAATTTAGTTGTGGAACTGACATGATCATTGAGCAGTCTCTTATGAAACCCATGAAAACCAACTTGAGTGTAGCACGAGGCAGGAGCACACAAGAATGCGTTTTAGGCAATAAAAATAAAAAGTCTTATATTTATAAATGCTTTCCACCAGTAAATGTTGAATTATATACTCTAATGCTACTTAAATCATTGCTGGAGGATTTCTTTTACACCTTTTTATATGGAATAGGGGAGAAATATTTAAAACAATTTTGAATACATATGTCAATTACGTACATAAATATTATGGTAATAATGTAATATTTGTATTCGACGGCTATAACGATGATGGAAAAACAACGTCGCGAATGTGCAAAAGTTTCGTCATCTAGTGATATTCTCTTCAATGAATCCAAGTATATTTCAACGAGTCGAGAAACATTCCTTGGGAATGCAAGCAACAAACAACGATTTATTTTTATGTTATGTGAAATATTTAACGCTGGTAATGTCATTGTAAAACAAGCTCAAATGGAAGCTGATGTACTCAGCGTTGAAACAGCAATTGAAGAATCCGATAGAAGAACAAGTATTATTTTAGGTGAAAACGTAGACTAAGGAAAAAACAAATAAATTAAAAAAGAATAAGAAATTAACTAACTACGCCAATGGTTTTACTGAAAAAGATGGTCTACCGATTCAAGTTTTAATAATGGTATCCGTTTTCTGTTGGCTATGTATAAAGTACCAGTAACAGAAGTGTCTATTTATAATCATACATACTTAACATTTGTAAGATTAACACAGCTTAAAGAATTATCTTCTTTTCCGTCAACATCTAGTGCTGCTCGGCAGCATTGATATCGTGTCTACTACCAAATGCAAGTATAGCTTGGTAACGAGCTTAACAATCTAGACTGGGGATGGACATTACAGAATAAAAAAAACTGTGTAGCCAGTTAAAAATCTTTCGCACCTGATATTATACTAAACACTTTTTTTTGTAATTACACCAAGGGGTGTAACACGTCTCTCGTGGTTGCTTGTGCTTAACAGACGTGTTTTGAATCTGCTCCGCATTTTGATTTTGATTAGCATTTGGCAATTAATTTGTCTATTGTCGTTTATCGTTACTAATATTTATTTTCTTTCCGGTGTTAAGTAAATTTATTAGTGAACTTATTTGTGGTGTATGGCTCATTTCACCCGTATACATTTTCTACTTATCAATGTTTAATTATTTTTGGCAAGTACAACGCTTAAATTTGCCTTTCCTGTGTATTGAGTTCAATCTCTTTTTTTTCCTGCTTTGCTCTCCCTTTAAAATAGTTGTTGCTATTTTAGTCTTTTTCTGTTTCCTTCTTGCTCTCTATACAATAGTTATTATTTTTAAATAACTGTATTTTCTCTTTTTTCTCTGGGAAAATATTATTATTCACCTTACTTTTCTCTTTGCAATTCTATCTCATCTAGCTGAGAGCCTCAAAATTCGGGCTTATGTCGTTGTGCTTTTTTTGCACAGTGTGTTGATAAAAACAAATAAATTTAAAAAAAAATATATATATATAAAACTAGAATTGTTGTTTCAGAAAAGTTGGATTGTACTGTTCACCAGTTCCTGGTAAGTGTCATGATCAGCATTGTTTAAATGTATCACCTAATACGTTTAATGAAGTGAATAACGACGAGCCTTCTAAAGATATTGATCCATCGTGTTTGACTGAAACTATGGAAATATGGAAAACGGAAGAAGAAGATAATGAAGAAATGGAGGTACAAATTAAAATGGACTCCGAAGAAGAACCATAATGATGAAGAGTACCTATGAAAAACCATTAATACTTATTTATTTTCTTTAGTTAATTTAAATTTTTAAATTATAAGTGGGCGTGGATTTTGCGTATTGTGGAAACCCTTAAAAAAAACGCACACCTCAAAGGTGGTGTGGAATGGTGTGTTTTTGTAGACAATTTTATAAGCTACAAACAATAATATTTTCTCGATAAAAGTGACCGTTGCCAAGATATTATAAAAAAAACCGTGACTTTGACCCCCCTTAAGTTCTTTAGCAGCACTCGTAACGATGGGGACTTTTGGGATTTTGTTCTTCCTGGAAAAATCCAGCTTTCGGCTAATTTTACGGCAGTTTCATCTTTTTTTGGCTATTTTCCCTGGACTGTAAGCTTAAGTTATGGCAAGCGCATGATATATGCTTAAAACTTTTGAACGAAGCTTTGATGCTGGGGCCATTGTCTGTCACAAAAATTTCACTTTGAGTACATTCGCTTAAGTCAAATTCATTAAGCATATCAACAACAAAATCAGGAATATTCTGAATTTATTTCTTCTCACGGTTCCCTAGTACAGTCACAGAAAGGGCAACGTCGTCAGTGATGTGGTGATTTGAAAGTACCAAAAAACTGCGCAGTCCACACATCCATACTAAAGTTAATTTAACTTAACATATTTAAATTTATTGTACTCTAATGGAAATAGTTCCAATGGAAGCGTTGTTCTTAACTTCAGCATATCCTTGCCTTTTGCCTTTCATAATCTGGATGCGGTACATTCTGCTGAACAGTCTATATAGGTTATTGTTGTTATACACTCCAAACTTGGCACGTTTTTTTTTTTATCATTCCACATTCCACATATCTTTTTTATAATTGGAGTCTCGAAGCTCGATCCTTGGATCACCAGTCAACAATATGTGATACAACGCCAAGTAATTGCTGAGGAATTTTAATAAGATTTTGGCTATATTGCTTTAAATGGCGTGTAACGCAACTACTAATACTTTTTAAAAACTCAACTTCATTTGGCAATGGTCGCATTTTTTTGTTAGAGTCATATGTTGGAAATTATAAAAGACCCAAGAAGCTAGATACTATTTAAATTAGTATTAAATTTAGTACTTATATATATTTTGTAAATAAATAAATAAACAAAACGCTTCCCAATTGGTAATACATTTTTTTTTTTTATTTCCCATATGTCGTGTACATATGTCTTTATTTTTTATTAAGACTATTAGTACATGGTTTAAAAGTTATTTCTGGGTTGTAACTAATTTATGTGAGCAGATCACAAAAGTTTTTTATTTTTGTAAGGATGTAGGGGAAAAAATCAAAATAGTAACAAAAATAATATACATTTAAATTAAATTAATACAATTATAGAGCAAAATATAGTAAAGTAAACATAAATGTAATAAAAATATAAAATACAAAAATAAACACATTAAACAAAAGCAAAGAAAAAAAGTGGTATTGAGATATATATATATATAATTTCGAATTTATTCAACCAGATCCACTGGCCTTGTCCTCTGTAACCTGCGTCTGCATTGTAGTTCCTGTATTGGTAGTAGATTGACACCAACATTTGGGTGTTTGGTAAGCTTGGTCTGGTAGATACGACTTATTTTTGTAATCTCCTCTGTTACTGTTGGAATATTAAGATCACGATGCAGATCATTGTTAGTTATATACCACCCAGCCTTGGTGATCATGCGAATTATTTTTGATTGTTGTCTTTGTATTATGTCTGTATTTGATTTTTTGGCCGTTCCCCAGATTTGTGCTCCGTACGTCCAGATTGGTCTTATAATAGCTTTGTAAATCAGTATTTTGTTTTCTAATGTTAATTTTGATTTGAGCAGCCAATATAATTGACTATATCCTCAGCTTGATTTGATCCCGTTTTTTAAAGGATATGGTATTTCCAGTTGAGTTTGTTGTCAGATATATAGTCCTAGGTATTTGACTACGTTTTCAATTTTTACGTCAGCTCCGTCAATCTTTATACGAGGTGGTGTGAATTTAGTTTTAGTTGTATATATAACATGTACTGTTTTGGTATTATTTACTTTTATTTGCCACTTTTCAAACCACCTTAGGGTAGTATCCAGATGCTGTTGTAGTTTGGATGTTGCTATGTTTACTTGTCTATGTGCGCTAAGTATTATAGTGTCATCAGCAAATGTGGCTATCATTGAAGCGTCGTCATTTGGTGTTGGTATGTCCGCTGTAAAGATAGTGTATAATAACGGTCCTAGTACACTTCCTTGTGGTACGCCTGTTTTGATTTTTCTTAATGTGGAATATTCATCTGAGTACTTAACGAAAAAATGTCTTTCTGTGATATAGTGTACTAATATCTGTAGTACGTTATGCGGGAATATATTGCGCAATTTTCTGATTAGTCCTTTGTGCCAAACTTTGTCGAATGCCTTTTCTACATCTAGATAAACTCCATACAGAACTTTTTGTTGTCAAGATCGTTTAAAATTTTATGAGTCACACGATGGATTTGTTGTATGGTCGAGTGTTTTCGTCGAAAGCCAAATTGGTGGTCAGGTATTATATGTTTGCGTTCTATAATAGGTAACAGTCGCTGGCACAGGAGCTTCTCGAATATTCTTGACAGCAGTGGAAGTAAGCTAATTGGTCTATATGATGCTGGATTATATACGTCTTTACCAGGTTTTGGAATTGCAATGACTTCAGCCACTTTCCATACTTTAGGAAAGTAATTTAGTCGAATTATCGCGTTGAAAATATTGCGTATGTATACCACTGCTTGAAGTGGTAGCTCCCTTAAAAGTTTTCCGTCAATTTTGTCATACCCGGGTGCTTTTTTTGGCTTTATGTCGTGCTGTATACATTTGAGTATTTCATTTGTGCATATTTTTTTTAGGCGAGTTGGCTGGGGAGTGACTGTCGAGTTTATATGACAGTCATCTTCGTTGATAGTTTCATCAGCAAATATTTTTTCATAATAATTCGCTAGAACTGTCGCCTTGTCTAGGTTCGTTACTGCCCATGATCCATTGTCCATTTTTATAGGTGCCTGGTGTATTGTTTTATTTGTCAGTTTTTTTGTAGCTTTCCACAGGGAGTAGTCGGTAAAGCTTGTCGGAGTTAGCCTCTGTAAATACTTCGTGATTTCATAATTTTTCTGATTTTGGAGATATTTTTTAATTTCTTTAGTTGCCTTGTTATATTTATTTTTCGCATCGGGGGATCTGCAAATGGTCCATGCTTTTTTTCAGTTTTCGTTTTGTGCATATCAATTTGCGAAGCGCAGGGGGTGTGTATCGCTTTGCATGGTGTATTATCTTGTCCGGAGTTGCTTGCAATACTGCCTTCTCAATGGTATCGTTTAGTTGGACTATAGCTGATTCTACGTTGTCGGGTGATCTCAGTGGAATGCTTGTATTTAAGTTTGTGTTAATGTAGTCTCGATAGGTATCCCAGTCAGTTTTGTTGTTGTGCCATAGTTTGGACTTGGTTGTGTTCACTTCAGTTGAATTAAGTTCGAGTAGTATAGGTGTATGGTCTGACGATAGTTCCAGTCTTGATGTTATGACACATTTATTTAAGTCTATGTCTTTGAGTATATAAAAGTCAATGAGGTCTGGCTTTTTATTTTTGTCTGTTGGCCAATACGTGGGTTCGCCAGTACTAAGATGTTTAGCTTTTGCTAACAGCAGTGCACCCTGTAGGTTTTTACCTTTCTTGTTTGATATTCTGGAGCCCCAGTCTGTATGCTTCGCATTGTAGTCGCCTGCAGCTATAAAACGGTGTCCGAGAGTTTTTAAGAAGTCAAGGTATTGCGACTGCGAGATATTGTGCTTTGGTGGGCTGTACACGGCTGTTATTCTTAGTGGTCCGGATGAGTCCAAGATTTGTATGCTTGTCGACTGGATATAGGTTTCTTGGAATGGAAGCAGTACGTTATGTTTAATGTTTTGTTTAATAATGATAGCAGTCCCACCGTGTCCTGTACCGTCGGGATGGCATGTGTGGTACATCTTGTATCCACTTATGTTCATGTGCTGGCTACTTGTATAGTGTGTTTCCGATATCAAAGCAATGTCAATGTAGTTGTTGTGTAGGAGAAGCTGTAGTTCATTGAGGTGATTTTTTAATCCGTTTGCATTCCAAGTTAAAATTTTTATTTTAGTGTCCATTCTTGTTGTCGAGTTTTGTCAATAGTACTGTTATGATGTTAATCATATTACTCATTTGTTGCGCTAGTTGTTTTTTTATATCTTTTATTTCCGCTAAATCTTTTGAAAATTCAGTCTTTTTTTCTGTGTTTTCACTAGTCTCGTTTTTGTTGGATTCGTTTTTGTTGCTTTCGTTTTTGTTGTGTTCCTCATCTTTTTGTTGAGGTTGTAACTGATTTGTGGGGTTTCTACGGTTACTGGCTGCTGTTTGGGCGTACGTTATTCCAATTTTGACTTTGTTTGATGTCTGTTCTACTACCTGATGGTCATCTTTTTTATCGTCTTTCTCTTTTAGTGAGGGAAATCTTTTAATTTTTAGATGTTTGTATACGTCACATCCCTTATAGTTGGCTGTGTGTGAGCCGCCACAAAGAGCGCATTTAATTTGATCTGCACTTATTAGTTTGCAGTCAATAGTTTTGTGCTTGCCAGCGCATTTCACGCAAATCGGGTCTTTGGTGCAGAAATTTCGTGTATGACCATATTTTTGGCAGTTTGAGCACTGAGCTACCGTGCGTTTGTGGTGTGGTGGCTCAAATATGACTTTGGTACATAGGAGTGTTGTAATATTAAAGATTTCTCTATTATTTGCTTTGGCTTTTAGTTCAATGAAAAATAGCGGCAGTGGTTTCTTTGTCAGTTTTTGTTGTACGTTGTGTATATTAATAACGTCGTGGCCTAGTTCCGATAGCTCGTTCTTAAGTTCGTCAAGCTCAGTAGGCAAGTAAATCATCATTCTTACTTTGTGTTGTACTACTAATCGTCAATGATGCAACACCACATGGTCTAGACGTATTGCGAGCTACAAAGCGGTGGAAGTTATTGAGACACTTCTTCAACAGTATCTTCGCTGTAGCCAGGGCTGCTTAAAATGCTCACGCAAAGACTAACATATGTATGAGCGAAGCAAAATCTACTTTCCGTATTGAGTACAGGTGGATATCTTTACGAATGATGTTGCTTTTTTTCTGTTTGTCTTAGTCAAGTAGAATTAGTGTACAATTAGTTGTCTATTATTTTTTATTTCAATGACGTATCATATGTCTCTATGGTTTAATAAGATTATTATACATGGTTAGTTACGTGAACTAATTTATGTGAGCAGATCACAAAAGTTTTTTATTTTTGTAAGGATGTAGGGGAAAAAAATCAAAATAGTAACAAAAATAATATACATTTAAATTAAATTAATACAATTATAGAGCAAAATATAGTAAAGTAAACATAAATGTAATAAAAATATAAAATACAAAAATAAACACATTAAACAAAAGCAAAGAAAAAAAGTGGTATTGAGATATATATATATATAATTTCGAATTTATTCAACCAGATCCACTGGCCTTGTCCTCTGTAACCTGCGTCTGCATTGTAGTTCCTGTATTGGTAGTAGATTGACACCAACATTTGGGTGTTTGGTAAGCTTGGTCTGGTAGATACGACTTATTTTTGTAATCTCCTCTGTTACTGTTGGAATATTAAGATCACGATGCAGATCATTGTTAGTTATATACCACCCAGCCTTGGTGATCATGCGAATTATTTTTGATTGTTGTCTTTGTATTATGTCTGTATTTGATTTTTTGGCCGTTCCCCAGATTTGTGCTCCGTACGTCCAGATTGGTCTTATAATAGCTTTGTAGATCAGTATTTTGTTTTCTAATGTTAATTTTGATTTGAGCAGCCAATATAATTGACTAATCCTCAGCTTGATTTGATCCCGTTTTTTAAGTATATGGTATTTCCAGTTGAGTTTGTTATCAATATATAATCCTAGGTATTTGACTACGTTTTCAATTTTTACGTCAGCTCCGTCAATCTTTATACGAGGTGGTGTGAATTTAGTTTTAGTTGTATATATAACATGTACTGTTTTGGTATTATTTACTTTTATTTGCCACTTTTCAAACCACCTTAGGGTAGTATCCAGATGCTGTTGTAGTTTGGATGTTGCTATGTTTACTTGTCTATGTGCGCTAAGTATTATAGTGTCATCAGCAAATGTGGCTATCATTGAAGCGTCGTCATTTGGTGTTGGTATGTCCGCTGTAAAGATAGTGTATAATAACGGTCCTAGTACACTTCCTTGTGGTACGCCTGTTTTGATTTTTCTTAATGTGGAATATTCATCTGAGTACTTAACGAAAAAATGTCTTTCTGTGATATAGTGTACTAATATCTGTAGTACGTTATGCGGGAATATATTGCGCAATTTTCTGATTAGTCCTTTGTGCCAAACTTTGTCGAATGCCTTTTCTACATCTAGAAAAACTCCTATACAGAACTTTTTGTTGTCAAGATCGTTTAAAATTTTATGAGTCACACGATGGATTTGTTGTATGGTCGAGTGTTTTCGTCGAAAGCCAAATTGGTGGTCAGGTATTATATGTTTGCGTTCTATAATAGGTAACAGTCGCTGGCACAGGAGCTTCTCGAATATTCTTGACAGCAGTGGAAGTAAGCTAATTGGTCTATATGATGCTGGATTATATACGTCTTTACCAGGTTTTGGAATTGCAATGACTTCAGCCACTTTCCATACTTTAGGAAAGTAATTTAGTCGAATTATCGCGTTGAAAATATTGCGTATGTATACCACTGCTTGAAGTGGTAGCTCCCTTAAAAGTTTTCCGTCAATTTTGTCATACCCGGGTGCTTTTTTGGGCTTTATGTCGTGCTGTATACATTTGAGTATTTCATTTGTGCATATTTTTTTTAGGCGAGTTGGCTGGGGAGTGACTGTCGAGTTTATATGACAGTCATCTTCGTTGATAGTTTCATCAGCAAATATTTTTTCATAATAATTCGCTAGAACTGTCGCCTTGTCTAGGTTCGTTACTGCCCATGATCCATTGTCCATTTTTATAGGTGCCTGGTGTATTGTTTTATTTGTCAGGTTTTTTGTAGCTTTCCACAGGGAGTAGTCGGTAAAGCTTGTCGGAGTTAGCCTCTGTAAATACTTCGTGATTTCATAATTTTTCTGATTTTGGAGATATTTTTTAATTTCTTTAGTTGCCTTGTTATATTTATTTTTCGCATCGGGGGATCTGCAAATGGTCCATGCTTTTTTTAGTTTTCGTTTTGTGCATATCAATTTGCGAAGCGCAGGGGGTGTGTATCGCTTTGCATGGTGTATTATCTTGTCCGGAGTTGCTTGCAATACTGCCTTCTCAATGGTATCGTTTAGTTGGACTATAGCTGATTCTACGTTGTCGGGTGATCTCAGTGGAATGCTTGTATTTAAGTTTGTGTTAATGTAGTCTCGATAGGTATCCCAGTCAGTTTTGTTGTTGTGCCATAGTTTGGACTTGGTTGTGTTCACTTCAGTTGAATTAAGTTCGAGTAGTATAGGTGTATGGTCTGACGATAGTTCCAGTCTTGATGTTATGACACATTTATTTAAGTCTATGTGTTTGAGTATATAAAAGTCAATGAGGTCTGGCTTTTTATTTTTGTCTGTTGGCCAATACGTGGGTTCGCCAGTACTAAGATGTTTAGCTTTTGCTAACAGCAGTGCACCCTGTAGGTTTTTACCTTTCTTGTTTGATATTCTGGAGCCCCAGTCTGTATGCTTCGCATTGTAGTCGCCTGCAGCTATAAAACGGTGTCCGAGAGTTTTTAAGAAGTCAAGGTATTGCGACTGCGAGATATTGTGCTTTGGTGGGCTGTACACGGCTGTTATTCTTAGTGGTCCGGATGAGTCCAAGATTTGTATGCTTGTCGACTGGATATAGGTTTCTTGGAATGGAAGCAGTACGTTATGTTTAATGTTTTGTTTAATAATGATAGCAGTCCCACCGTGTCCTGTACCGTCGAGATGGCATGTGTGGTACATCTTGTATCCACTTATGTTCATGTGCTGGCTACTTGTATAGTGTGTTTCCGATATCAAAGCAATGTCAATGTAGTTGTTGTGTAGGAGAAGCTGTAGTTCATTGAGGTGATTTTTTAATCCGTTTGCATTCCAAGTTAAAATTTTTATTTTAGTGTCCATTCTTGTTGTCGAGTTTTGTCAATAGTACTGTTATGATGTTAATCATATTACTCATTTGTTGCGCTAGTTGTTTTATTATATCTTTTATTTCCGCTAAATCTTTTGAAAATTCAGTCTTTTTTTCTGTGTTTTCACTAGTCTCGTTTTTGTTGGATTCGTTTTTGTTGCTTTCGTTTTTGTTGTGTTCCTCATCTTTTTGTTGGGGTTGTAACTGATTTGTGGGGTTTCTACGGTTACTGGCTGCTGTTTGGGCGTACGTTATTCCAATTTTGACTTTGTTTGATGTCTGTTCTACTACCTGATGGTCATCTTTTTTATCGTCTTTCTCTTTTAGTGAGGGAAATCTTTTAATTTTTAGATGTTTGTATACGTCACATCCTTTATAGTTGGCTGTGTGTGAGCCGCCACAGAGAGCGCATTTAATTTGATCTGCACTTATTAGTTTGCAGTCAATAGTTTTGTGCTTGCCAGCGCATTTCACGCAAATCGGGTCTTTGGTGCAGAAATTTCGTGTATGACCATATTTTTGGCAGTTTGAGCACTGAGCTACCGTGCGTTTGTGGTGTGGTGGCTCAAATATGACTTTGGTACATAGGAGTGTTGTAATATTAAAGATTTCTCTATTATTTGCTTTGGCTTTTAGTTCAATGAAAAATAGCGGCAGTGGTTTCTTTGTCAGTTTTTGTTGTACGTTGTGTATATTAATAACGTCGTGGCCTAGTTCCGATAGCTCGTTCTTAAGTTCGTCAAGGTCAGTGGCGTAGTGCATATTCCTAAGTACTGTTTTGAATCCCCGCTCCTCTTTCGGCTTAAAGGTGTAGTATTTAGTTTTGTTTTCCCTGAGCATCTTAACCACCGCCGAGTAGTTCGACGAGTCATTTGTCTGTACGCATACTTCGTTGTTTTTAAGTGTTTTTAAAATGTAGTTTTGTTGTATTATGTTTTTCAGAGCTTTGTTTAGTACGTTAATTTGTTCTACGTCCTGTACGTATATTGGTGGTGGCTTGTGTATTTTAGTAGGTGGTCGAGGTTGATTTGGCGCATTAGAATTTGCTTCTGTACCACTGCCGTCTTCAGCCGTTTCGTCTTGTGAGAGGAGTTCGAACCTGTTATTAG
>JAWNKX010001001.1:0-22879 GCA_035041755.1 Cacoxenus indagator | reverse complement strand
GGAAATAAAAAATAAAAAAATACGAAGTGTATTACCTTATATATATAGATATTCATATTTCAATGTTCTCATCAATTCACAGGCGCATGAGGATTATCGTTCGTTGGAGCGCGCCAAAGATGCCATGATCGATGTGTCTCAATACATTAACGAAGTCAAACGCGACTCTGATCATCTCGTAATCATACAGAAAGTCAAGGTTAGCTAAGAATTAAAAAAAATTACTTCTTTATTGATTTCATACTCAAGCTTCACTCGTGTCCCTCGTTCGCCACTTACAGGACAGCATAATTGATTTACATTTGCTGCAGAACGGCAACGATTTACTGCAGTATGGTCGCCTGCTGCTCGACGGTGATCTGCACATCAAGGCGCACGAGGATCAGAAGACCAAATTGCGTTATGCATTTGTCTTCGATAAGATTCTGATACTGGTTAAGGCATTGAATACGAAGACAGGCGATACACAGTACACATATCGGGATTCGCACAACTTGGCCGATTATCGTGTTGAGCAGAGCCATTCGCGGCGCACGTTGGGTCGCGATACGCGCTTTAAATGTCAATTATTATTGGCACGTAAATCGGGCAAAACGGCGTTTACATTGTATCTGAAGTCGGAGCATGATCGCGATAAGTGGCGCAAGGCGCTCACAGAGGCAATGTGAGTGGTAGCTGGACAAAGAAATCTAGTCTTCATCAATATGCGAATTATTCAATATTTTTAACTTGCAGGGAGAATCTTGATCCGCCTGGTTGCCGCAATACGGACCATAAAATGGAAATTCACACCTTCGATGCACCCACAACATGTCGTCATTGCTCGAAGTTTCTCAAAGGCCGCATTCATCAGGTTAGACTAGACTGACTCGATAAACTTTAAAATATATATGAAATTCTATAACTCTCGCTATCTTTTACAGGGCTACCGCTGTAAGGTGTGCGAAATTAGCGTACACAAGGGCTGCATATCATCGACTGGACGCTGCAAACAGAACCCCATCAGTGTGCCGCCACCGGTGTGCGATCGAACACTATCCGAGTTCAACTGGTTGGTATCCATGTTGCTCTTTGACTGCGGATTTTCTACATTATTGCGCTGCCCATAATCTATATTTTGTAGGTTCGTGGGAACTATGGATCGCGAAACGGCTGCTAATCGCTTGGAGAATCGTCGGATTGGCACATATCTGCTACGTGTACGTCCACAGGGCGCATCCACTCCAAATGAGACTATGTATGCTCTCAGCTTAAAGTGAGTGCTTGCTTGAATTCATACAAAATTTAAATTATATTAAAATTAATAAATTAAATTACAAAAAAAAAAATTACCCAGAACCGACGATCATGTAATTAAACACATGAAGATCAATCAGGAAACCGATGACTCAAACGTTGTCTACTGTCTGTCACCGCGTCGTCATTTCAAGACAATTGTGGAGCTGGTGTCCTACTATGAGCGCAATGATTTGGGCGAGAATTTTGCTGGGTACGTTAAGCGATATACGTGTATAATTTGAATGTACTTGGTTGAGTAGTTTTTGGCTGACTGAGAGTGTTGCAGTTCTGTGACAAAGTCTAGATCACATAAATCAAGTTCTTCTCTCATCATTTTCAGGCTAAATCAATCGTTACAGTGGCCCTATCGTGAGGTGTTGGCCACCGCTCTCTATGACTACGAGCCAAAGCAAGGCAGCAATCAACTGAGCTTGCGAACTGGTTGCCAGGTATTGGTTATTGGGAAGGACGGCGATAGCAAGGGTTGGTGGCGTGGCAAAATCGGCGATACGGTATGTAAAAATATAACTATATAAATATTTGTGTGTATCTACTCGGTAGTTTAATTTTATTAAGCCTGCCGAACCAGAAAAACCCACTTGAGACACACAAAAAATTTTTTTTATAACCTTCTGTGGAGATACTTCTACTTAATGGCATAAGATGACATTCCCATTACCAAGCACTGGTAGCGGCAGGCTAATCACCCACCCTATCAGACAAAACGACATTCGATTACCGCAGCCACTCCTCTATTAATAACTAGACTGTCGCTTAACTGCAAAGGTTCAACACTGTTCAAAAGTAAAAATAGCTATAACATTTCAACCAAATTTTCGATTATAAGGAAATACATTTTTTTTGTATAAAATAATCAATTATTAATGAAACAACAAAGTTTGTGGTGAAGGACTTTGAAAATGGCCAAATAAAAAGATTTTTTCGAATCTGGCCTGAATCAGCGTGAGATCGCTGAAAAATTGGCCAAAATGTAGTGAATCAACAAATCGAGCCCTAACGTATGTATTTCATTTATTTAATAACTGTCTTCATCATCCGTTTCTTTTAAAAAATCCTGTACATTTGTGGAAGATCTAAGGCTGAGGTATACATTATGAAATTGGTTTGGTATACTGTTCTTATCGGAAAGAGCTTTCAAGCCAGTAAATTAATTAGCATTTAAAAAAAGAAAGAAAACGCTCTTGCTTATGTTTGAGCAAATATTTAATTATATTTCTGTTTATAAAGCACTGAAGAGGCTGATCTCCCCCTAAGAAGAAATCAGCCTTCTATATCATTGCCTTTTCGGCGCAATTAGCATCATTTTTAATTTAGTATACGTCAAATTTTTTTTTTCACGTCATTATTTCTTTTATCCGACAAATGTGTTATGCAGTTTTCTGCGATAAATGTTATAATCTAATTATAAAAAAAATATATATATAAAGCACTACACTCTTTGAGTATCATTGATTGTGATTTAAGTGAATTATTGAATTTAATATTAGTTTATTCGATGCTCATTGCGTTGAAATTGTGCTATGAAGATTGCTCCGCGTTTCCTTTAAAATATTTCGTTAGTATATTTAGGGGTCCGTACGTTCGGGTGACAACGGAACCATTATAGGATCACTCGTGATTCTGTCTGTCCCACTTTTACAGTCAATGTGCTGCGCATCTACTGGATCGATTAAATTGTGTGATATATTAAATGAAAGGGCTTGTTGCAAAGGTCTCAAATAATTTATTTTTTTGTAATTTATTATAAATATTTTTAAAGTTATTTAACGAAATATACGAGAATTTAGCAGTCTTCAATCGACTATCATTGCCTAAGGTCACTATCCACTAAAACATCGCTCTTAAACGCTCATTCAATTATTTAATCTTAACCATAAGCAAGCAAAGCAAAACAGAAAAGTCCATCCGATCGCCAACGCAGCAACAGCATGAATCTGGCAGTTCGAAGCCGGAATACCCTACACAAACAAACAGGGTGATAATTTCTCGAAACGACGAGAACGAAAAACAGTTTAAACTATCGCCATTCGTCATCAAAAAAGTCATAGATTACAATTGTGGTGGTGAATTGGAATCACGCAAAAAAACTACGTGTTACACATCTACTTGTGAAAACCAAAGACTTAGACCAAGCAACCAAACTGATGAAAATGATATACTTTACCGCTGAAATAGTGGTTACAATTATTGAACACCGTTCGCTCAACTACAGCAAGGGAGTCGTTTACTCAAACGATTTATGAAAGGTGTCAGAAGAAGAGATCACATGTGAACTGAAGAGCCAAAACGTGTGAGAAGCCCAAAAATAATGAAGAAAATCGACTGGAACCTAAGAGAGACTGGATTGCTTATTTTAACTTTCTCTTTCCTCACATTGCCAGAGTACATCATGATTGGCTACGAGAAAACGAACATTCGACCACACATAAAGTGTGAAAAGCAAGACTACGCTAATAGGGGGACCTGAATGAAGTGTGCCATAAAAATAAATCACAAGGTTGATAACAAAGCGGCTTACGATATATACAACCGCACACACCCAACCAACTAGCAAAGCTATGCATCAACACTAAAGCAACAAAAACCAATAAGCGCCGAAAACCCAAAACTACCACCGACCACAAACACAGCTAGAAAGAAACAAAATCTAATAACCGACGAAGAATTATCGACCCCATCACCGACCCCAAGTCAACCACATCCATAGCGAGCTAAGTTAATCAACAAATCTAATCACCCAAATTAATCCAAAATAAGAATACTTCCGCGCAATACACCGAAACGAACACTTAGACAATTAAGATCCAACACAAACAAGGTAAACAACTCTCAGGCTGTCCTAAAAGACTATGACAGTTCTGATTTAGTGGAATAATAATTTAACAACCACCAAAACAATTTGCCTTCGCTTGTCATTGGATTGAAATTCCTATCCTCGAGACGCCGTCAGTCATTCGGTGGCAACCCTCTCCTACCACCACCACCCATCGATCAATGTAGAAAAGCTCAAATTAAAGCATTTTCCCCACCAAACTAACACCCTCATCATACTTCACCATAATGTTCCTTCAAAATTATCCAATGAACATCAAATGATATTCAAACAACTGCAGCGAACTTTTAACTATAATAAAACAACAATCCCCACCAGTAATAACACTTCAAGAACACATATATTAAACACACTAACCCTAACACCAACATCCCCACACCCATTAATTACCCTCTCATTACTAATGTAGCATCCAACAGATTTGGCGGAATTGCTGTTTTGATACACAAATCAATCCAACATAATAAAGTTACCACCAACAACAGTTTCGAAGCATTTGCATCAGAAATCCAATCCAAACAAAAAAATAGTAGTTTTCTCAGTCTATATTTCGCCCACCAAAAATGTCTCTCTTACGGAACTAGAAAATAAATACAACACACACAACTCCAATACCCCTTTGATCATCTTGTGTGACTTCAACAGCTGGCGCTCTACCTAAGGCTCCCCACAAGATAACAAACGATCCAACCAAATCCTTCTCAAGGATAAGTCCCCAACCCACTACAGAACCCATAATCCCTTCAGCCACATATACTTATCCCTCTACTCACCTTAACTGTTCCCATACATATGGGAAATATTCGACTACCTTTGAGGATCAATTACTCTGCTGGAAGATTGGGCCAACAATTACTAAGGACATACAAAACTTTATGACAAGCCAGAAAATTACAGTACGCGTTGGGAATCGAACCTCCAAGGCCTACTCCCTTCAAAACGGCATCCCAAAGGGATCTCCGATATCCGTTATGCTTTTTCTCATAGCCTACAACAAATTAGCCTACACAATTAGCTTACACAGAGAAATCTACTTCAGTACGTTTGCGGACGACTTATTTTTAATCATAAATTTTTAATTATCAAATTCCATAAAAATAATAACTACAACTTTTTCAAAGACACCCTTTTTCAAAACATACAAAAACTTACAATCCGACTTTTTTTAGAAGCACTCCCCTCCACATTCATCAACAACATGCTAAACTAATATACCTACAATCGAAACAAAACAAGACTACATTCCATCAAATATATACAAAACACTACTAAACTCCATAGACACCCTTAATTACAAATACATAAAACAACGCACATCACACAGAACTGCTAAACTCACACCAGCCATAGCAAGAATAATGAATACTTGCAAGCCCAGCAACATACTATACCTCCCCCACAAACCACTAGACACCAAACCACCCTGGCTTCTCCCCGATTCCTTAATAAACACCTCACTCCGAATGTGCCAGAGAAGTATTATCACCCTATTACCAATTCCATGGGTCCCAGGCCACTCTTATATAAAAGGCAACGACCTGGCAGACAAGACAACAAAAGCCACCCTATACATGCCCCTTATCCTAAGCCAGAACACCAACCCGACAGACATTAACAAATATTTAAGAACTAATTTATCAGATAACCTCAAAACCAACATTACCAAATGCAATAAATGGTACCAAGACATCAACACAAACACCCTACATACAGATGATTATCTATGGGGGGCTTGCATTAATTCTGGTCAGTGACATCTAATGGTCTAAATTCGAAGTATTAGTGCAAACAGTTGGCAAGCAGCTGTCTAATTCGATGGTTCTGACATTTTTCAGCACTAAAACAGCAGCTTTCCATTTAGTGGTATTATTTTATTGGTGATGCTGCTCCGTCATATAATAATTGTCGTTTTTGATTCAAAGGTGGTGATGTTGATGTCAATCACAAAGAACCGCCTGGAGCACCAAAAAAATTCGAGGATAATGAACTGCAAGACCTATTGGACGGAGACCGAAGACTCGGCTCAAATTCTGAAGCAAGTTGCAGACAGCTTAGCAGTTTATGAATCAACCCTTTCCAGACGTTTACATGCGATTGCAAATATCCAAAAAGAGGGAAAATGGCTACCATACGAATTGAGTGAAAGTTCGATTTCAAACCGCTTTAACATCGCAGTGTCATTGCTTGCTAGGCAAAAAAAGAAGAGTTTTCTGTGGCGTATTATGACCGGCGATGAAAAGTGGATCTACTATAATAGCGCGAAAAGTCATGGTTTAACCCAGGAGAGCCATCCACATCGACACCGAAGCCGAATATTCATGGTCATAAGTTCTTACTGTGTGTGTGTATGTGTTGTGGGATCAGCAAGAAGTAGTGTATTACAAACTTCAAAAACCGAAGAAAACATTTACTGCAGATGTGGTGTACCAACGTCAGTTAAACCAATTGAATAATTGTCATTTTTAGCATTGTTGCTAAAAAGGCCAATATCGAGCAAGAGACGCAAAGTCCTTCTCTTGCATAACAACGCTCCGAACAACGGTTTCGAAATGCTGAGGAAGTACGAAAATTGATCGATGATTGGATCGCTGCCAAACCAAGATCGTTCTTTCGGCGCGGTATTGCCATGTTGCCACAAAGGTGGGAAAAGGTTGTAGAAAATGATGGCAAATATTTCGAATATAACCAATTTTTGTCAATATATTTTGCATTGAAAAAATGACCAGAATAAATGCAAGCTCCTAACATCTTCCGAGAAAAACGTTTCGTATGTGTGCTTGTCAGGTATGTATGTTACGATAACATTATAAACAGGTTAAAGTGCACATAAATTGAAACAAAATTATTTTTGATTTAAATTTGAAGTAAGTCAAAAATAACTAATGTAAGTACTTTCATCACCATCGTTGCTTTCATTTAACGAGTCTTTCAATTTAAAGAATGGTTCAAATTAAAATACTCACTGTGTTATTTTGTTGGAATACTATGTTTTATTTATTTTATTTTATTTATTTAAAGCTAACTTAATGTTATAAACTATAAGTTAAGATAGATTTTTATTCTAGTCATTGCTGCCAGGGCCTTCAGCTAGGTAAGACCCAGTGTATTGAGAATATATGTGTCTTCTTATAGTAGCTTAACTTTTACTATACAAGTTTGATTTATTAAGGAATTTTAAAATAAGTTTAATATTCTCAAAGGATGGGTTTGCAATGAGTGGGATGAGATCCTTGTTAGTGAAAATTGATCTGTGTTGTGATAGGGTGGGGCAGGATATGATAATGTGGTGAATGTCGTTTTGCGCGTTGCTACAAAGGGGGCAGATGTTATACTTGTATACTTGTGGTAACTTTGTGGAGAGTTTAGCTATTGTATCTGATTTTTCATTGCCTTTGATGTCTGTGTGGCTGGGGAGCGAAATAAGTTTTATTTTAGGGTATTTGGTTTTTAAAACAAGCTATAGCAGTTAGGGCTGAGAGCGAGTCGGAACATATAGCATGTCTACCTGGCTTTTTTTTATACATATTTTTATTTCTTCATGGATATATATTAAATGATTTCAGCTGAGAAGATACTATGTTTTAGACATGTGATAGATTTTGTAATGGATTATGGTACAAGATTTACAGCTTAAAAGTAAAATAAAAATGAATATTAATTTTTTGAATTAGAATTTTTTTTGAATGAACCGATGCGAAGTATAATTAAGTTAGGTTTATTTTTGTTTGGTAAATAAAACAAAACTGAGAATGATTTCCAGTTTTTAAATGCGGAGTGGCTCGTGCATTTCGAATAATTTTGTGCGATTCACTTGGTGCCCAAGTGGTATAATTTCGTACAAAAGATTCAATTGTACTATGCACAGAATCAACTGGCATGATATAATGCCCCGCAAGTAGAAATGTAAAGAAACGAAATTTAAACTGGCTGGACCGTATGGCTACAACTATTACTACCATGACCTACGAAAGGAGGAGTGTGTTTTAAGTCGATACCGTACTTGCACAGATGGCATACTGGTGGGGGCTGTTATTAAATAAATTAAACACATATATATTTCAAAGATAAAACAATGTGATATCAAATAACGTATGCGCCACATTTCAATTTCGGCCATGCACCATAAAAAGTGAAATACGTGAGTTCTAATATAGACTGAATTTAATGTTTTAATAAAATCCGCCATGCATGTTTTAAAGAAAATGAAAAACTCTCTCTCTAGTGAAGTAATATACAGTTTGTCAAGAAATTGTTTGCAAAATGGAAAATAACTAAAAGTATAATTCTACCGCTTATTAATGATGTTAGGAATTACTTAGAGAAAAAAGTAAAAATGCAGTTTTATTCTGCAATTCATTTAAAACAAAACTACATTGAAAAAAAAAAACATTTATTCTTTAAAATTAACTTTAAAAAGTACAAATGAAAAACTGTAACGTTTTTCAGCCGTCAAATAATTCTTTTCAAAATAAGAAAGAAGCGATTAAAACAAAGAGAAAAAAGGTAATTTCAAGCAAAAGGCCCCGCCCCGTTCCAGGAAAAACGGCTCGGTTTGGCGTCGTGTACAAAACATTGTTTGGTGTCCAGCGTAGTAACTTTAAGCTGTGTTAAGTGGTATAATACAGGTAAAATTAAGTTTGCGAGCAATCCAGGAAAAAGAATTAATGATAATGTTATACAGTTGGTGTATTTCCACTACTATAAGGGTAAATCTCCTAAAGAGTTGTCAGTAATGTTTCCGGTAAAACTGAGAACTGTTTACAATATTATACATCGCGCAGAGAAAGAAAATAGGCTGGAATTAATTAACTCTGCAGGCAGACCAAGAAAGTTGTCAAGAAGAAATGAGTCAAAGATTATTAACACAATTTACAATGATCCGCAAAGAACACAAGATTGTTAGCAGCGGACTTTAAAAATGACTGTGGCGTTGAAGTGTATCATGAGACTATTCGACAGGTCTTAAAAAGATGCAAATACTCATCAAGAGTTGCCCGCAAAAAATTTTTACTTTCAACACAAAACATTTTGAAAAGGTTGACATTTGCTACGGCACACATTTCTCAGTCTATGGAGTATTGGAGAGATGTGATATTTTGTCACGAAACTAAAATAATGTTGTATTGTCACGAAGGTCCTAACAGGGTTTGGCGGCAACCTAATACAGCCCTCCCAAGGAAAAATTTGATAATTTGGCAAATTATTAGTAATGGTATGGGGCTGTATATCTAGCGAAGGCGTTGGTGAATTGAATTCACGGTTATTATGACTAAAGAATTGTATTTGGATATTTTGAAGAAGGAACTAATAAGCAGTGCCTAAAAGTTCGGATTTACAGATCCTCAAAACCCAGAGAAGCTCAAGTATAAGGTATATCAAGATAATGACCCAAAACATAAGTCATTGTTATGTAGAACTTGGCTACTATATAACTGCACAAAAGTTATAGACACACCTGTCCAAAGTCCAGACATAAACCCGATTGAAAATTTGTGGAGCCACCTGAAAAAAAGTGGCAAAACGGGTGCCCTCTAACAAAAACGAGCTTATTCGATTCATTCGTGAGGAGTGGAACAAAATTCCTGAGGAATATGATAAAAAAAAAAACTAATTGCATCAATGCGAAGAAGACTTCAAGCTGTAATTGATGCCGATGGTGTACACACCAAGTACTAGAAATCCCAAATCTCTTTAAAATCACTTTTTTCTGTTTGTTTTCATCTCTTCTTTCTTATTTTGCAAAGAATTACTTGACAGCTGAAAATAAATATATATAAATAAATGTTTTTTTTAAATGTAGTTTTGTTCTAAATGAATTGGAGCAAAAAACTGCATTTTTACTTTTTTCTCTAAGTAATTCCTAACATCATTAATAAAGGGTAGAATTAACTTTTAGAGTTACTTTTCGTTTTGTAAACAATTTCTGGACAAACTGTATGTATAAGGTGTACAAATAAGTTTTGAGGAACTTACAAAAGTTGTCATAACTAAGGTGTTATCTTCTCCCGCTGAAAATCCGTATGTGTCATTTTGTTGAAGTGTAAACAGCGACCTTTCTTTGTGCTCTAACCATGTCCACCTTTGTGCCAATAAAACGCGATTTCCGGGAAGTGCTTCTTTTTTGTTTTCATTTTGAAGAAAAGTGCACCTGATGGACATCGATTGCTGTGTAAGCATATGGGGAACATACTCCATCAATTAAGATATGTTAGTAGTAGTTCCGGCGTTTTAAAAGTGGCGATTTCAATACCAGCGACAAAAAACACGAAGGGGAACCAGTAAACTTTATAGACGCTGAGGTGGCGGCGTTATTGGACCAAGATTCATTATTTTACGTACAATCTATATATAAAATCGCAGTACATTTAAAACTGTGTTAGTGATTGGTGAATTACAAAGCGTATATTAATGCTGTAGACAAAAACGGCATAAGTTACTTACGATATGCATCACAAAAGAGAACAGATTGATTTCACTTTGAAACAGTTAAAAAGTTTCTATAAAATTTGAATGAGAACTCTGTGCCTACTCTGTGTACGTATCAGATAGCTTTCTATATATACGTATCGTGTCCAAAATAAAAAAATCCGATGGTAAAAATTTGATCGATAGCCCTTATGGATGCTGAGAACATCCGTTTCTAACAAACAAACGCCTAACGAGTTTGATTTTTCTATATATATATACTTAATTGTTAGTCTTAAGCAAAGTTCGTAATCGAAACACTACTGTACATAATAATTATTTCATAAGCTCAGACCAGTGTGGTACACTTGGATTATTTGGGTAAGGAACAGTTACCTGTGCATAGCCGAGTGTCTGAGCTTTCCTGCGAGTAAGGAGAAGATGAAGAATAAAACAGAACAAAGTTGGAAGTCGAACGAAGCAGTCGTGTTTGTGCCTACACCTGTAAAATATGGTTCTTGGCGCTTGTTATTTTCGCGGTTAGGGCTTGATATGTTGATTCATTACAAATGAAATAAATTATCAACTACATTGTGGCTACGGCTAATTTTTTAGCGATCTCAGGCGGATTGGGCCAGATTCAAAATAACTTTTTATTTGGCCTTTTTCAAAGTCCTTCAACCACAAACTTTGTTGTTTCATTAAAAATTGATTATTTTATACAAAAAAATGTATTTCATTAAAATCGAAAATTTGTTTGAAATGTTATAGCAGTTTTTATTATGAGCAGTGTTGAACGTATGCAGTTGAGCGGTAGTGTATCGTATATGTATTGTACAAACAAATGATTTTAATATGACGTTTCTAGGTTGGCTACTTCCCGAAGGCTTACGTGCAGGAGCATCCGGCGACAAGTGACGAGCTTTGATATTATAACTCGGAAATTTATTTTACACGTGTTTATCGAGCATCGTCAACGCGTAAACAACAACCACAACATCAACGACAACAACAACAACAACAACAACAACAACAACAACAGCGACGACGACAACAACCAAAACCAAAACCAAAATTAACGCAACAACAATTAGTGCAACAACAACAAGAAGAGATACAAAACGCCGATGATATACAAGAAATCAAAGAATTGATGTCAGTAAATCGGTCAAGAATGGCAACTTGTCGAGAACCAACAACGCCAACATCATCAGCGAATTCTTCGGATGATGCAACACCAACTGGGGGCAGCCAAGTTCGTGTCATAGACATACAAGCTATCGTGCATGAACAAGGCGGAAGTGTTTCGGATGATGATGACAACGATCAAGTTAATAATGACGTTAATGATGGTGTTGAAGTTGATGGTAAAGATGCTGATAACGTTAACAATGATAACAACGTTAATAAGTGGGGTGATGTTGATGGTGGTGGTGGTGTTGACGTCGATGTCAACAGTGGCAACGATAATATCAATGTTGTCGTTGTGGAGCAAGCCAACGATAATTAGACTAATCTATTAAATAGTTAAAAGCAAGCGCAATCAACATGAAGCAAAATTTACATATAATGAGAAAGAACGAAATTAAATTGCAAAGGAAAGTAAAGGAAACGAAAAGAAAAAGAAAAACAAAACTAAAAATGTTGTGCCAACGAAGAAACAATTTCAAGCTGTAGAAAAGTAACAAAAGTAACTAAAATGCTTGTGTGGTACAAGTGGAAAACGCATTCAAATTCGATGCATTTCGATTCAAATCGATTGACTTTAATCATTGACGCACAAAGAGTTTGTATACACAACTCGATACTCTAATGGCTTATAATTACAATATTTATTATATTTTTAAAGCATTCTTATTATTTATTATTATTATTATTGATGTTATTATTGATATTGTTTTTTTCTCAGTTATTAGTTAATTTTAATTAAATCTCTAATGTAGTGGAAAAAGGCACCCGTTTCGGGTGGCGTTAATTTAAAGAAGCTTTAAATTTTATGTGTGTGCATGTCTATACAAAGTATACAAAGAAATACAAAATAATAATAATAATAATTTTAAGCATATATTTATGTATGTATGTGTGTATTTTATGTTAAAAAAAACTTAGTGTTTGCATTTTGCCATTTTAAAAAAATGCATTTTTTAAACGTTGAAATCAATATATAACGAAAACAAAGCTTTAGAGAAACGGTACATGCACGAAACGAAGACAAACTAATTGAAATAAGATTCTAAAAGAAAAATAAAATAAAATTAAAAAATAAAACAAAGAAATAGTAGTTCATGTTTTAAACACAAAAGAATATACAAAACGGAACAAAAGATACAAACGAATGTAAAATGTGAAATTTGCGTACCTCGGCCGAATATATATACCAATATGTAGCAACTTATACACAAATCCTTCCGTGTAAAATTTCAACTTAAAACAATTTAGTTAGTCAAGTTCGACAAATGCTTATATTTAACAAAAAAATAAAAAAAATATATATATATATAAAGTTTATACAATTTGTAACTTCTAATAAACTAAAGCTGTCCCTACATGACGAATATGCTCGTATGATACGCGCGAGCCTAACAACAAAATTTGAAATTTTACACTCACACTCACAACGTACGCGACGAACACATGCCCTCAAACACGAGCGAAACACACGAGCATGTTTATCATGTATGGCTAGCTTAAGCTAGACAGACGTCTTCTTATTCGCACTCAACCGCCTGTTTTGTTGTTGTTTGATTTGAATGAAAGACGTAGTCATGCTTTAGAAAAAAATTGTAAACTGTAACGAAACCCCATATGAAAACCAATAACACAGGGTGGCCGTGTTTGAGTAAAAGCTTCTTTTTTTTTTTTGCTTGACTTTAATATATAAACTTTACAAGCTTGTAGACAAACGACATAGAGAATACGCTGATCCTATAAGAACATTGATAGATTCATTGAATGTATGGTAAAAAGTCAAATCTAAAAACAGTGTTTAAGTTATCAACGGTTGAGCAAATGAAAACGAAGCAGCAGAAGAACGTCGACAGCACAGTGAATAATTAGTTAACAAAAAGTACAAGTACAGTGAAAACTCTTTTAGGCGAGCACTCATTGTTAATTGATTTTTGTCCACTTTGGAATGTTTGTAATTAATATTTAACAACTTGGTCTGTAATTCGAAGCACGCATGAAAACTAAATGTTACACTTCAAAAGCGCAATTTAAATTACGGTAACTGTTAACACTTTCATGCAAAAAAAAAAAAAAAAAAAAAACAGATTCCATTACTCGTATTGTTTGTTAAGATGGTTGTACACGACGAACAGGCTCGTGTGATACGCTCAACCCAATCGACAATATTTGAAATTTTACACGCACATCGGATCGTCATCGGCGCCATACACGACGCACATGAACTCCAACACAAGCGAATCACACGCGCAACTTCGTCGTGTATGGCCAGCTTTATACTTTGACTTCAGTAAACAGTTTTTGTGTCATTTCATATTTCCAATTCGTTGTAGTTGAATAATTTTGGATCACGTGCAAAGTTGTGGTACAAGTTTGTTGCATGAAGTGGTTAAGGCTAATTTGTAATATTTTTATAATGAAACGAAATTATGTGTGAATATTTCTAATATAATTATTAAAAAAAATGTGATTTTAGAAAATCCGTCTTTAGAAGAGAATCAACCGCCCAATATGGATGTCGTTTAGTAGAGTTTTTACTGTAATTTCGAATTATTTATTAAATATTTATACTACCAAATTTTATACAATTCTGTTATCATGAAACCATGCGAAAAGTGCACAGTTCATGCCACTTTATCAAAATGCTGCTTTACTAAATATCAACATCATTTTGCTTGAATTCATTCATGCATTCATTTTTTTCATTGTTATTGTTTATACATATACATACATGTTTATACATATATCATGCATATCGACAAAAAAAAAAGAAAGGATTTTGAAAAAACAACGAAGCTTTCAAATTTTGTTCAAAATATATTTCAACTTTAACAATAGCCTTCAAAGTGTCTAAGCATAGCATACTATGTAGCAACAAATCACGCGAGTCCAAGTTATGAGGTGTGTGGGAGTGTTATACCCGAATTAACATATGTACATACCTACAAGCCAGATATCACTTAGCTTAAAATAATCTATCATAAACAAAGGTCATATGAAGTTCCAGTCCCACTTGGATGCATGAAAAAGCTACTTCTTCAGCATTCCTTTTTGCATGTAGTAGTGTAGTAGTACGAGTTTATTTCAGATTTTGTGGGTTTTCCTAACTTTCTTTTACGGTCCGTAGTACTATCGCTTATCACAATCACAGGTGGTTTGATTTGTTCAGATTTTTAGCTTCAAAAGCACTACTTTAGTGAAGTGAGTATTTGAACAGTTTAGTACAGAAAAAAGTCACTTTCTAAAGCTCTGATATTTATGCTTCTAGTAGATTTTTCTTTACATTCATTTGGGCAACATATTTTGTAGAGTTGCACTAAAAAAACGTTTACACATCAAAAATTTGTAGTTTAGCCATTTATATTATACATATAGGTAGTATCATATTCAAATAAAATAAAGATTGGCAACTTTCTGCTTTTTATATGTAAATTTTTTCAACCGCCTTTAATGAAGTACAATAATACCTGAGCTTAGTTATACGCTGCTCTCTGAATTACTCGCTTAAGTCGCTACATATATACATTCGCCTACTCCAAATATAATTGCCGAATTGGTCGGTTTCATTTTAAGTATTTTTATTACCCCACATACTGCTATGCGGTTGTCATGCAACGCACATACACTTCATCTTGAGTAGTAGCCATGTGGATGCAATAGGGCATATAACGATTTGATACTTCACTTAAAAATTGCACATGATCATCATCACTCTTGATGGAAGGCATACATGCGTTGCATTATAGCATTTTTTATGAAGTAGACATACAGTATTACCGCAGTATATAGCACTTTGCTACCGTGTTGACACTTCGATTGATTGCATTGCGTTGATGTAGTCACATGCCTTCATAAGAATAACATACACAATTAAAACTGTACTCAAATTTTTATTAACGCAAAAGAAAAAGTAAGAAAAAAATAAAATTTTTTTTTTTATGAAAATATATTTTTAAGCTAATTTAAACATTTATAATAAGCAAAAGGCAGCAAAACTAAAGTGAAAAAGAATGACTGTTTAATGTTTATATATTTAAATATTAAACGTTTGTGATGTATTGTGTAAATTAATGTAGAAGAAGTCACAGAAATACCCATAACCAGTAAAAATATGTGGTGCCATTTATGAAAAATCCCCAACTTTCATACCAAGTCAACCCTCTGTCGCTGTGCTCTTCAGTAGAAAACTTGAAAGCTTTTCTTTGCCTTTATATTTATTTATTTATTGTATTGTATTGTATGTTGTATTGGTGTTGCACTGAATTGAAAAAAAAAAGAAATATATATATAAATATATATATATATACAAATAAAAAATAACAAAAAATTAAAAATCAAATTTTTGCATGTATTTTCTTAGTGTTCTTAACAAATGTATCTATGTATCTTTTTATGAGAAATGAGCTATGAAATAAAAAAAGAAAAAAAAACATAAAAAAATAAACAAAAATATGTCTAAAACCAAACGCAACAATAATATTTAATGTTGAAAGTGTTTTTTGCATTCTTCACTCCATTTGTCTCCTTTAGTTAATTATACAACAAATACTATTACCTACTATTGTACTTATTAAATACTCGTATTTAAAGACGCTGCATAAGCACAAGAATTATATCGATACCCAAATATTAATGAACAATTTAATTGAAAACCGTAATGTGTTCTGTTGTTTTGATGCGTCGAAGTGATGCGACTAAAATTTGTTGGTAATACGACGTTACATATGGGTATTGTGAAATACTAGTGCAATACATGTATGTTATTCATGTAGAACAGTTATGCACATTGCTAGCGAGAGAGGGAGCACTACGAGTAAGGCCAGACAGTACGCGTATGCTAAGTGCACTAGGGCTGCCGCTCCAGAGTGGTCACGGTTCGAAACTCACTGAAGGCATGTTCCATACCACTAAACTGAGTTGGTGGCGCCGTTCTTTGATGGCGTCAGATAGCACTTGCATCACCAAGAACTAAAAGCGGCAGGCTAATCCATATCCTAACCTATCAGACTTTTTTTTTGTTTTTGTTTTTTGTTTTGCTTCTGGACATATAACGAATAACATTAATAGCTGTAAAATGCATAACATATTTGTATGATTATAAATAATGACTAGTATATATAGACTTAGACTATACTATGGTGAAGCTAACAGATGCGCCGCTAGCCTTTTCGGGTGTAGCCTCTTCAGTCTACGCCTACACTATCAGACAAATTCATAATGAAATGGCAGAGGCTTGTTGCGGGCCCTATTCTCTCCCTACATTAATGAACAAGGAAATATGAAAAAAATTGTATATCGAAGTTCTAATATTCTTGTAAAGAACTTAAATTTGATACATAGGTTTTTCTAGGTGTTAGATTCTATTGAGATCTATTCTATTTTGATTATTATAACAAGAAATAATAATTACTAGTAGTCTGCCCAGCAGTTGGAAATCAACCACAATCGTAATAATATTAAATTGTGGTATGTCGTTCTATACTTAGTAACCACACGCATTAAAATATTTTAACGAAATGCAAGCGTGTGTCATGCGAAGTGCGTGTGCAAGATTTTATCGTAGTTACATGGGTTACAGCTTTTAACCGTTTTTACTCTCACAATACCTAACTCATTTAATTACAAAGTATATTGTGCACATCCGCAAATGAAAACCTGTCCAATGTTGTACTATCTATATATAGATACAAAATTGAGAGCTAGTAACCCAGCAACTTATGCAATTTTTTGGCTACGAATAGGGGCCACCTAATGCACCTTGAACCCACAAACAAAAGGAGCAATGATGAAAATCTACTAGTAGTTCATTAAAGGTCTCGAATTTACGGCAGTTAATATAAACTGGCATTGGACCGTACATACAAGTGGTTAGAGAAACATATGTATCCGGTCGTATAAAAACGCTCCGCGGTTTTTTGGTACATTTTTGAAAAAAAAATTTTTTATTCGACATCAATTTCAATCAAGTACATATTGGCTATTATTATTAATGACCTTTTGCCATTTTCCGGGTAGCTTTATAATTCCGTCGGTGTAGAACTTCTGTGGTTTATCAGCGAAAAACTTGGCCAAGTTATTTCCAGAGGCTCTTCGGTCGGCCAATTTTTTACTATGAAGAGAGTTTCGCAGAGACCGACACAAATGGTAGTCAGAGGGTGTAAGGTCCGGGCTGTATGGCGGATGCATCAAAACTATCCAACCAAGCTCCGTTAATTTGATCCGGGTCATCAAAGATGTGTATGGCCTAGCATTATCATGATGGAAGACAACTCCCTTTCTGTTGGCCAATTCTGGTCGCTCTTTCGTGATTGCTTAATTCAAACAGTCGGTTGTGCACAGTAGAGGACCGAATTTACCGTTTCGCCACGTTCTAGCAGCTCATAATGGACGATTCCCTTCCAATCCCACCAAACACTCAACATAACCTTGTTTACCGTTAATCCAGTCTTGACGACTTGACGTTTGTGGAAGGTCACCGACCTTTGACCATGATCGCTTGCGTTGGATATTCTCATATGTATACAATCAATTTTTTATCGCCCGTAATGACACGCTTCAAAAATGGTTTCATTTCGTTACGTTTCAGCAGCATTTCACTGATAGTTATTTGTTCAATAAAATTTTTTTGAGTTTATTCATGTGACATGTGGCTCTTTTTAGATGATTCCAAACTGTAATATGGTTGATGTTGAGTGCCTCCGCCATACCCTGACAGCTTTCCGGCCGGCCTGCTCCATCAGTTGCAAAGTTTTGTCGACTTTTTCAGTGACAGGCCGACCAGAGCCGAGGTGCATCTTTTACATCGAAATTTCCGGAACGGAACCTTACAAACCACTCCTGGGTCCGGCGTTCGTTCACAGCATTCTCACCGCACAACTGCACAAATTTTTCGGCATGTTTCTTTCTAGTAAAAAAGCATCACATAGCGTATTAAACAGATATTTCACTATTATTCAAATGAGCATAACTTTTAACACGAGCAACTAATTACACAGCTGTCTTCACAAAAAATGTAGCCTGAAATGACACCTTTCAAACATATTTTCGTTTGACATAATCAGATCAGTGTTGCCAGATTTATGGAAACCAACACCATCTAGTGGCAAAAACCGGTGTCTTTTTATATGACCTCTTACACTATTTTCTCGCGTCGAGCTCACTCAGAATAACATATTAGGTTATTAGATTATTCTCCTACAAACGTGAAAGGTGCGTCTACGCATAATACAAGTGAAATTCGTAATAAATTATCTATACTTGTTTTATATTGGAATACGGATTGGGTTGTTGATATTCCTCGGAAAAATCAATTTCGATAACTTCAATGCTCATTTGGAGAGCGGATCCTTCCTCAGTACCCTGACCTTCACTCGTGTTTGAAAATGGATGAACGATATTGGCGTTGCTACCAGGAGAGGCGGCGGCGTCTATTGTTATTGCTATTGGCGACGTTCTCATGTTCAGCGTCTGCGTTTAAGGTACAAGCAATTCCGGTGCTAATGCCAATGTCATCGCAATCACCGGATTGACCAATAGCACATGTGATAGCATGATTGTCCAAGCTCAAATTATCGGTAAATAAGGCCAAAATGTGGTCAGCGCTGTAAATGCAAGTGGTAGAGCTTGTGCTGGCGAGATCAGCGAGTGCCGTAATAGCACTCGACTGTTCAAGATTCGGAGTGTCAGCCTTCGAATTAACGGACGACTCATACGAATCGGTCGCCGCATGGTCGTTTAAATCGACGGCTGGAATGCTCAACTCTAAGCATTCTTTAGCAAACCCAAAAAATGGTGTGACGTCATCACCGTCACATATGTCAACATGCATCAAACTGAAAGGATGCTGCTCAGTCGCCATACCGGACTCGCAACTGGAGTTGCAAATGGACAAATGCTGCGAAATATTCCACTCACGTGTCAAGTTCTTCTTATTTGGCACTGACACGCAAAGAACAGCAGCTCGTTGTTATCGTTGTGTTGCTCGATGACATGCGCCTTGAGGTTCTCTTCTGAAAGATCCATGGAGCTGCACACTGGGCATGTGTACGTACTGGCCAACATTACCGGAAACGGTTCACCGTCAAAGAATATCTCGTGCTGACGGTGTGTCACCAGCTTCTGGATCGGATGCGAGTGATTGTGACCCTGGATGCCCAGGCGCTTCCCGTAGCAGGGCACGCACAAATATGCACTTGTAGCGCTGCATCATGTTTGTCGAGCGACAGATCGAGCAATAATCACCAGGGTTACTTGCTTGAAACATCACCTGCAAGAGGGCCGGAACGAAATGATCAAAGATTATAAATGGAAAATCGGTTCGAATTGCAGCGCCGCTGTAAGTGTTAATTTGGAAATTTGGGATTTACTTTTTTTGTTAAACTGCTTTTTTGCCCAACTTAGTACCGGTCGAGTAGAATGTTTTATTTCGCTGGGATCCGCAACGAAGTTTAAGCGAGTCGCGAATAAGAAATCACTGCTCGTTCGCGCTCACTGATGACTGTTGGCAATGCTTGCTTCCGACTGTCTGCTTGAGAGAGTGTCGGGGCCTAGCTTATATGCTTCCATATTTGAAATTATAACTGAAGAACCAAACTTTCCATTATAATGCTTGTTTTGTTTCGTGACCACCCTCCCTGCCGCTGCAGAAATGTGATGCCTTCTTTATTGGTGCGTGTGGTAGTCGTCAAGTGAACAGGACGACAGCAAGACAGGCCGTGAGCCAGTCAGCTAGACAGCCAATCAGTCATTATTATTTTGAAAAATGCTATAATATAAACAATGAACCCATCATTAAAATCAAATGATTTGTTTATAGAGTATTGGCGCTGATACGTCGGGGGCGGAAAAGTGCGTAATTTCGATCGTTCGCTTGGCGTTCGATTGGATCGTAATTCTATACCAGATTTGCATCGTCGTCATAACAATTCCGAGAATAGACGATAGACGGAGACGATAAAGTCAGTCGTGTGCTTGGAGATTGGCCGTGTCAGACGTCGCTGGTTTTTGTCTGCCTGTGAGGTAACGTTCGGAACATATTGGATTTTTTAAGTAGAGTCACGATTATTGTATGCCATATTTCAGCCTGAATCTTGCTTTAGTAGAATTTAGAGATGCCTGGGAAGATCGCACCCTGCCGACCTCCCTAATAGATTCTTTTAATACAATATTCTATATCCCCACTTATTATTTAAGTTGTTTTGTTAAGTTTTGTATATGCAATTTAATTGAAGTTGTTCGAATAATAACAGAAAAATTAAATATAAAGGAAAAAAAATAAAAAATTAGTAGAATTCCAGTGTATTCCGTGGAAAGTAATAATCGACCATCTCTGAACCAGGTATAATGCAGTAGAGTATGGATAGAATGAACGTATATTCACATAACCTTTTCAGTATTGACGGTTCATTCGTTTCGTTCGAAGTGGTCGTTCTATTATAAAACCTTCAGCAGAAATTCAAGTTCTTTTATAAGTTAATATATTCCGTTTTTTTGTTATTTTTTTTTTTCGTTGACTACCGTTCGTGGAGTTAAGACCGTTTTCGGCTTTCGCTAGTGACTAATCGGGGATTCTTCTCTTTATTTCGCTTTCGTTTTCGGTTTTTACCGTATACATACATACATACATACATTCTTTTGTTCTTCGTGTTCGTTATAGTACTTTTCTCTGCTTGAAACCACAAACCGCGTGAAGGAAATAACAAAATAGCCTCTGGGCCGCCCAATCTGGGTACAAACCGTTTCGCTATTTTGGCAAACGGTCCCCAAATAAAAAAACAAAAAACTTCTCATAAGTTATTGGAATCATTTCCCTCCCTACCAACCTACACACGACCCGACACGAAGTTTGTGGTTATGTCCTCAGTTGATCAGAACAAGTCATTGTCGCAATACTCACGTTTCGCTATCAATCGCGCAATTCAAATCATCAGCAAAGAACTTACATTCATTTCGGAATTACGCGACGGTAAAATGTTGATCTTGGTCAACAATACCAAAGTAGCTGAGAAATTCATTGCGTGCAAATCCTTGACTGGTGTATGTCCAATTAAATGGAGCTACCATGAAAATCTGAACACTTCGTAAGGCACTATTTACCCACCATGCCTGAACAACGTCAGTGAAGAAGAAATCGTACGCGAACTGGCTCCACAAGGTGTCTCTTCTGTATACAAATACACTAAAATGATTGACGGCAAGGCTAAACCCAGCGGTGTGTTACTGCTTAACTTTAACGTTTACTCCATCCCGGAGACTTTGCACATTTCTTGTCAAAGATTAGGTCATACAGCTAAACGCTGCTACAAGGATCCTATTTGCGAGAATTGTGCCAACTGCCTGCAGGACCATTCAGCTTCATTCAACAAATGCCCTATGTTCGTACAACAGAAAGAAATTCTTAAAATACAAACACAAAATAAATGTACAGTAAGAGAAGCTAAACAAATATTCAAATCGCAGCAAACATCCGTAACCCCACTAGACTCATATGCCGCCACAGCAAAGCATACATACATACCTAATGAAAGCAACTCTGAAAAACTAACTCAACACGAAAAAAAGCATACGCAAACACCAATAACACAATACAACAAGCCTCTCGCAATCAAACCAAATACTACCGACACAACTACCGCAACCACTAATAACACCAACTTTACTTTAACGCACGAACACAAAACAAAAGAAAATACGGTAATCACCCCTTCGTTACCTCCAGGACACCCAAATCCCTTCAAATCCAACTCATATACCCAACTTATTCCCCCACCTCCCCTCCATCATCCACGTGGTTCCTTTATGGACGCCACCGAAGTTGATGAAATGACTTAATTGCAGGAATATTTTTCGTTCCCCCCCAGCACGTGTCTTCATCTACTACGCAGTGACTAGTCTTATCGCTACTTTATACACCGTGAATGTCAACACTTTGCCGGGGACGGTGCTGGGGGTGGACGGAAGATTTCCACTCACTTGTTGATCAAATTCTTTCTTTTCTTGTCGCCCTTTTTCTTTTTAATTCAATCATGTTCTCTTTTCTACAGTGGAATATAAATGGCCTGTATAACAATATAACATATCTACAAGTTCTTATCAAAGAACACAACCCATTAGTTTTCTCTATACAAGAAACACATATTCTCAAAAATAGTCATGTAA